>RCUC01131364.1:0-49354 GCA_003697995.1 Taxidea taxus jeffersonii
GGGGGGGAGAGGGGTTGGGAGAGGGTGGTGGGGTTACATTATATGTTTAAATAAAGCTTAAATAGATTGAAAAAAAATCAATATGACTTGTATATATTTCAAATTCGTGAATTATCCCAAACTTCATAAGATCATTTTCATATATGAATGTTTGAACATTTTGATCATGTTTGATTTATCAATGTGTAAAATGACAAGTGATAAATAAATTTTCATAGTACATGAGGAAAGGAACCACATAAATTTCTTAATTTTTGTCTTTTATACTATTGCAAATATTTTTTATATTTGAGGTAACATTTGTCTGTCATAAAAACCATAAAAACACTCTACTTCTCTAAAACCTACAAACAGGGAAATGGCCTGGTAACCCAAGATTTGTCAAAACTATGCACAGAACCCATTGTATTTGGAAAACAGGGAATGTTGATATAAATAGCAGAGCTATTTTTAATTAACCTTTTTTGTGTTTTACACATTAACATACTGATAGTAATTGAAAATATGCTAACGTATGTTAATCAACTAGATAGTGTGAAACTTTTCACAACAGAAAAGAAAGAAAAAGAAAATATGCTAAAACCATCATATCTGGAAAAGCAGTTAAACATTTTTTCTAAAGATTGATTTTATTTATTTATTTGACACAGAGAGGGAACATGAGCAGGAGGAGGGGCAGAAGGAGAGGATCTCAAACAGATTCACCACTGAGCAAGGAGCCAGACATGAGGCTCCATCTCAAAACCCTGAGATCATGGCCTGAGCTGAAATCAAGAGCCAGACGCTCAACTGACTAAGCTACCAGGTGCCCCAGGTTTAACATTTTCTGACTGGATTTCCCCACATTTACAGTATAACATAGCTGTTAATACTAAAAAAGTACAGTCAGTAATATGTTTAATTACCTTTTAACAAAGATAAAGAGATTTTCTCCTTCTACCTAAGCTTCAAATATCAAATTTATACTTTTGGAAAATTTAAAACTTCCAACAGTCCAAATGTTTCAAGTGAAGACTGTTGCAAAATTTTCAAATGTTTATCTTCCAGGTACATTATCTTCAATATCTAGTGAGAATTCCTGAGATTTTTCAGTCTTTTTCCCACTGGATAGCTTTTTCCTGGTGTTG
Organism: Taxidea taxus jeffersonii; assembly: GCA_003697995.1. NCBI lineage: Eukaryota > Metazoa > Chordata > Mammalia > Carnivora > Mustelidae > Taxidea > Taxidea taxus. Next base: position 1,128 of record RCUC01131364.1, read on the forward strand.
GCCTCATGCTTGTCTTTGCTTTCTTCACTGATATCTCAGTTTTGCTGTGTATGATTATTTTCTTGAGGAACATATCCAAAAATACTTTAGACTACCCTCTCCACATACTCACCTGATGAACCCATTTTTTAAAAATTGTTTTTAGTTTTAATTCCAGTATAGGTAACATACAGTGTTAGTTTCAGGTGTACATACAGTGAATTCAACACTTCTACACATCACTCAGTGCTCATTACAACAAGCGTGCTCCTTAATCCCGATCACCTCTTTCACGCATTCACCCCACCTACCTCCCCTCTGGGGACCATCACTTCTTCATAGAACATGGAGCCATAGAATGGCTCAGTCATTAAGCATCTGCCTTCAGCTCAGGTCATCATCCCAGGGTCCTTGGATTGAGCCCCACATCAGGCTCCCTGCTCAACCAGAAGCCTGTTTCTCCCTTTCCCAATCCCCCTGCTTGTGTTCCCTCTCTCACTCTCTGTCAAATAAATAAATAAAATCTTTTTAAAAAAGGGAGGCTGTTTATTGATTTCTCTCACTTTTTCCTTGCTTTTTTGTTTTTGTTTCTTAAATGTAATCACTAAGAATATGTAAGTGAACAGCCTAGAATTTCCATTCTCTCACCAATAAGTCTATCTACTGGCATCCATATTCTTTCTGCCTTCTTTTTCATCCCTGTGTTCACTTGATTTCATCACAGATCCACTCAACAGCTAAACTCCTAAGATTATCCCTTTCTCTCTTACATCATCAGTTCCCCCCCTCCTTATTAGAGCATTGACATTAGCATTCAAATAAGCAGTAATTTTTCACTTTAAAATCTTTCTTGGCTCTACAGTTTTCTTTAATATCAAGCCATTTTATAAATTACTTAAAAGTTATTCACATTTTTTTCTCTCAATTCCCATTTTCACAAATCCCTTAAATAACAGTAGTTGTTCATTCCACTGCTCATTTGAAACCATGCTAATCTAAGTCAGAAAAGACCTCCACATGGCTAGTGGTCATTTTTATGTCTGGAGCTGAGCAATAGCTCAGCACTCAGCCTCCATGTAAGGGGATGTTCCTGGTTTAGGACATTAATTGGGTAGACTCAAGGAGCAGCAATAATGTGGAAGATGGCAATTTCCTCACTACAATAATTCTCTAAACTGTCAACTGTAGAAAACCAGTGTTTTAACACTGTTCATTGAATATAAATTACCACAACATATGGAATAGCATTTTGGCAATTTGAGCCAAGTGTCTTAAATTATTCATACTCTTTTACCTGGCAGATTTAATGAAAATAAAATCAAAGGAAACTAGTCTAAGTATAAGCTTTATGCACAAATAAATTGATCATTGAATTATTTATGATTTAAAAAACTGGAAACTACTTAAGGGTCTCAGAGGGGAAATAGAGAAAGCTATGGAACAAATCCCATGAAGTATTTTATAGCCAATTAAATGATGCATAATAAACTTTAATAACTGGAATATACTTTCTGAATAATAAGAAAGATGAATTTATCCATTGGTGTCCTGCCTGGAAACTGATGGCATAATCCAACTAGGTCATTTGGGTTAATAAAAAGATTATTTACAAAAGTGTAGAAAACCATAGTGTAGAAAACCTGAGACTCAGTCTTAAAGGGGACAGGGCTGAAGACAGTTACAATGGAAAGAACCATGTAGAAGAATCTTCCCATTCTTAGAAACTACAGAGGAAGAAGACAGTAGAACAAAACCTGACCCTACTCACTTTTCTCTCTCCACTCCACTGCCACTACTCACCATTGGCTGGACCCAAGGAGACATATATATGCTAATGAGTTCTATGTGCAAGGACAGAGGGTGGAGAGTAGATCCAAGATACATAAAATAGAAAAGATTTGTAATGCATGAACAATGTTTGAATGTTTCTCCTTTAGAACTTTAAATATGTTGATATTGGCCCACTATCTTCTCTGAAATTTCTCATAGGAAATCTGCAGATAACATTATTGAGAATTCTTTTATGTGGTGAGTCACTTTTCTCTTGCTACTTTCAAGATTATTTGTCTTTGCCTTTCAAGTATTTGACTGTAATGTGTCTTGGTGTGGTTCTCTTTGAGATCACCTTACTGGGAATTTTTTGAAGTTCTTTGATGTTTATATGCATGACTTCCATCAAATTTGAAATATTTTCAGCTATTATTTCTTCAGATATTCTCTCTGCCTCATTCTCCCTCTCTTCTCTCTTAATACATATGTTTGTTTGCCTGATGGTGTACCAGGAATCCCTTAGGTTTTGTTCACTTTTCTTCAATCTTTCTTCTTTCTGTTTCTCAGATTTGATAATTTCCATAGTTTTATCTTCCAATTTTGCTGATTCTTTCTTCTGCTGGTCAAGCCTGCCTTTGAATACCTCTAATGAATTTTTAATTTCAGTTCTTGTACTTTTTTATCTCCAGGATTTTTGTTCTTGTGGTTTCATTTTAGGCTTTCTCAATCTTTATGTTCTTTTTATTTTGTTCATAAAACCATTTTCTTGACTTTCCTCACATCTTTAGTTCTTTGAGCAACTTTAAGACACTGCTTTAAAGTTTTTATTTAGTAGACCTGGCATCAGATCTTTGTCAGGGAAAGTTTCTGTTGATTTACTTTTCCCTTTGATAGGCCACATTTTTCTATTTCTTTGTAGGCCTTGTGAATTTTTGTTGAAAGGTTGGCATTTGTATCTAATAATATGGTAACTGGAAATCAGATTCTCCTCTTTCCCAGGGCTGACTGTGTTTTGTTGATTTTTGTTTTTATTCATTTGTTTGTTTGTTTGTCTGTTTGTATTATTGTAGGCTGGAGAAAGGGTGCTGCTCCTTTAAATCCTCTGAGCCTTATTACTTCAACTGGAGGATTAGGGACTTGCAGAAATGCGGGAGGTGCAAGAAGAATGGCTACCATCTCTTGCTATGCATCTCTGTCATCAGGAGGACTAATTAGCAAGCAGCATGCTCAATCCTCAGTATTTGGAGAAGAAGGAGTTTTTTGCCCAACTTGGTTCTCTCAAGCTGAATGCAAGCAGTCTCTGCAATGCACGAAGAACTGCCTGCCATGGAGCTGGCAGATTAAATTGAACACATTAACCACACTTAAACCAGGACTTTCTGTGCAAGTTGCAAGCCTTCAACAGATTCTAGAATCCCAGAACAGTTATATTAGAAAAATTCCACCAGGACAATTATTATCTAACCGGGAAGACAGAATCCTGGTGCTTCAGACTCTGCCATCTTTCCAGAAGATGAAGTGTTTGGGAGGCGGTTAAGATTTGGATGACGTATGAAGGTGGAGCCTTCGTGAATGGGAACTCTTTATAAGAGTGGGAGAAAGCTTGCTTCTTCTCTGCTCTCTACCGTGTGAGGATACAGTGAGAAGTCAGCAGCCTGCAAACTGGAAGAAGGTTTTCACCAGAACCTGAGTGTGCTGGTAACTGACCTTGGATTTCCAGCCTCCAGAACTGGGAAGAATAAATTTCTATTTTTATAAGCCAGTATGTGGTATTTTGTTATAGCACCCCAAGTTGACTAAGACCTATGCTCAATAGCTCATTATAAAATTATTATAGAATATAGGATAGAGTCAGCACCAAATTATCAGAAGGTCTGCCTTTAGGCCGGTCTTCTATCTGAGACCTCTACTATGTCAAAGTGAAAGAAATTTTTTTTAAAGACTTTATTTATTTATTTGACACAGAGAGAGAGAGAGAGATTACAAGTAGGCAGAGAGTCAGGCAGAGGGGGAGAGAGAAGCAGGCTCCCCCGCTGAGCAGAGAGCCAAATGTGGGCCTCAACCCCAGGACCCTGAGACCACAATTGAGCTGAAGGCAGAGGCTCAACCCACTGAGCCACCCACGTGCCCTGTGACATAAATTATTCACTGAAAAAAATTAAACTGACAAAATTTAACTGTTCTACCAATTCCACTCCTTAATATATTCCTCTGTTTAGTGTCACCCCAAAATAAGATTCCTCATCCATTGTGCTTTACCAGTTACCTCACCAGTAGAAAGTAGGTAGATTTTTCTTTTCTCCCCCATCTCAATTAAAGTTTTGTTGTTACAAACAGGTCCTATTTTTTCCCCAAAAGTTTGAAATGTGGCTGATGATTTTCTGATAATAAAATTCATGTTATTACAGTAGTGGTTTAAATATTTCCCTATTTGTGGGCTGTGTTTGTGAGTGTGTGTGTATTTTGTTTGACTTCATTTTGGTAAAGTTCAAGGGAACTTCTAGAAAATGGAACTTTCATTCCCAAGAGGAGTTATTTTGTTATTGATAGTCCTTTTGTAGATGCCTCTGAAAGTCTTTAAGCTATACACAACATGAACAAATCTTAACAACTCTGTAATAATATAGTTTACGTAGTGATTCTGTGTGTCTTACCCTTGCCCAAGACTTATCTCAAGGCTGAGATAATAAAACTTTAAAGTGGAGATGAGTGTGTCTTTCTCCTAGAAGTTTTGTAGATGAAGATGCCTTGCTGGCTCATTCTCCACTCAAACGTACAACAGAGAGGCACTTGGGTGGCTCAGTGGGTTAAGCCTCTGCCTTCGGCTCAGGTCATGATCTCAGAGTCCTGGGATTGAGCCCTACATTGGCCTCTCTGTCAGTGGAGAGTCTGCTTCCCCCTCTCTCTCTGCCTGCCTCTCTGCCCATTTGTGATCTCTCTCTCTCTGTCAAAAAAATAAATAAAATCTTAAAAAAAAAAGCACAACAGAAAGTTTGTCTCTCTAGTATTCTATCTTCTATCAAGAACTCTCAGCATTCCCCTATATTTGAAGCATAATAATTGATGCCCATATTGTTAATAATGAAATACAAAGCTTTGAGGTGACTTTGAACCATCAAACAATATCAAATTATATTTTAGCAGAGACACTATAGGCTAAAAGTGTAAATAACAACTTAAAGGAATATTTGATTAATAATAATACTATATCCTCTTGGCAGATTATAAGATATTCATTGGATAAAAGTTTCAAGATAGGGGATTGATTTGCAAGGTGAATTTTCAAGGTAAAAGCTTAAGTTTATTCTCTTTCATATGAAGATACGAACTATTTGCATTGAATTCCAAAATATGTTCATAGAAGAATTATAATCAGTACTTATTGGTGAAACATACTTATATAGATAAAAGGAAATACAATAAATTAAATTTAAACAAATTCTTCTTTTCCTCTTATTTTATCTCTTCTGAGTTGTGTGAATGCTTTTCATGGATAGAATACCACCTAGCTGTTGCCAACCAAAATTGAAATTGAAACATGAGAAAAATGAGAAAAGAGTTGATCAGACATTCTTATTGATCTTTTGCTCACTATGGAATTATTTTCTATTATTTCTTTTTCAGGGCTTACATCCATTTAGTTGTAGTTTATTTAGGCCTTTAGACATTTAGATACAAAATGTCATGTTCAGATTGTCATCACTGAATTGACTTATTTTAACACTTTAAAATTAATTAAATTAAAAATTAAAAACATTCTCAAAAAGCATGCACATCTGGTATTTTTCCTTGATTTGCATTCTAATTAAAAACTGTGAAAGCCATGATGAACAAATATCAATTACTTATTTTACACAATAAATTAATGTTGATGTTTACAGCATACATAAAACATGGACAAAAGGTGTTTTTCCATTAAAAAATACAATACCTTAAGTTCTGTACAATTTCTATCCAGGGAACTAAAAATTGCCATGAGCTCTTAGCCTTTTTTTCCTTAGCTGAATCATCCATAGCTTATGATGTGGAAATCATCTTGAAAGAAGCCTTTGCAAATTATTTCTATGAAATCAGGATCTTTAAATGTGGATCACAGTTAACCTGAAATATAAGCATCAAATTAATGTTCTTATTTATACTGATTACACAGTATGTGCTGTGATAATAACTTTAGTTTGCTACAGTAACCATTTCATTATAAATGGCAGGTGAATAAAAATTACAGAACATTTTTTACTGATGTGAAGGTAGACCAAACCCTTCTATGTGGATCTCAATGGGAAGACAGTTTCAACAACAGCTGAAAAAATTATCATCCCAGGGACAAGAAAAAGAAAGTTTCCATGCTTCACTGATGAACTAATTGTTATGCTAATAGTGTTTTGGACCCATATATTAGCTACAAATTTTCTAGCCAGTTACATGCTTTATATAGAAATTATTTTTAATTTCTTTGGCTAATTTGTTGAAATTAGTCCTAGTATTTCCACCTTATTAGAATTAAGTATATCCAAAACTTATATTCTGAGTCAAAAGTAGGAATTTTCCCCAAATGGTATAGATTATCCTCATCAGTCTTATCTCCCAGTGTTTGCTTATGAAATTTCTGTCTTCTTAAACAGTACAAAAATTACATTTCAACGTTCTAATCTTTGACAATGTGGTAATACAAAAAAAAATTGCTTTCCTTCTCTTACTGTTCAGTTCAGTTATCTTCATATGTCCTTAAACCTTACCAGTTACTTGTTATTTCATTTTCCTCTGTGCTTTTTTTTTTCCATGTCCCTCAGAATATTAGTGTTTTTGTACTGGTTTCTGAGAGATAATTTATGACTAAGGGTGTTAGCCATTTCCCATGAATTGCAAATTAAATACCATGTGTTCTCACCACCATTTTACTGTGATGTTTTAATTTTTTGGTTGTACCGAAGTTGCATATTCAAATATAATAATGTTCTGCTTTAAAAAAATAAAATAAAATAATCTGAGGAGTTTGTTTTATAGACAATATCTACAACTAGGGATTTTGATTCAACAGGTCTGGAGTTCAGTCTGGATACTGATTATTTTAAACCGATTCAATGGATAGTTTTAACAATTGTGCTAGAGGGAAAAAAAAACAAAGAGCATTGTTTTTCCAAAAGCCTAAGAATTTAAAAATGTGTAAGAATTAATCTAGTTCTTAAAATATCACATTCACAGGACCATGTCTGGAATCTGATTCATTGTTTTTGGTTTGGGGACATGGATCTTAGCATGTATTGTAATGTGTTCCTTAGGTAATTCTTATAGTCAGAGAACTGGAAGATCATGAGTACCTGCAAGACAAGCCATTTCATCAAAAGTTGTATCTTCCTGATTGTTAGACAAGTGGCATCAAAAGTCTTTCTGGGATTGGCCTTGCCTCTAAGGGTTAATTTTAATTGATTTTGGTATAATTTTTCACTATGGTCACTTCCTTTGGGTCAGAGTTTTTTTTTTTTTTCCTTAAGATTCTATTTATTTTATTTTAGAGAGATTGAGCAGGGGGAGGGGCAGCATGACAGGGAAAGAACCTCAAGCACACTCCACACTGAGCATGGAGCCCCATGGGGAGCTCAGTCTTAGGACCCTGAAATTATGACCAGAGCCTAAACCAAGAGTCAGGAACTTAACCAACTGAGCCACGCAGGTGCCCCTTTGGGTCAGAGTTCTTAAAATCATTTTTTTTTAAAAACTGATTTATGTAATCTAGGCAGAGAAGGATAGTGAAGGATACTTTGTATTATTAAAACTACGCTCCTCAGATGAAATGATAAATTTTGACTATAAATTTAACTAAGAATTTGAGAAAATAATAACGTGATTATATAGAAAGGTATAGACATAATCTATCTTAGTGTAGTTTTTGAAAAAACATGTATTCAAATTATGATAAACACACATGAATGTCATTTCAGTTCAATTGGAAATCCTTTGTGTGAGAGCTTTTAAATTACTAAAAGAGATATATAATATATATTTAAACATTTTGTACTCAGTACAAAATGTGTACTTATGGCTTCTTATTGTTCAAATTAATTATACCTTTAGTTTTTATGATATTTTGTGGCTTATGGTTACATTTCTTTCAGGAATTTAGAATTGAGATAATTTGGATGACTTATTTTAATATGATAATTAAAGAATAATTATTTAAATGAAAGTAAAATTCTAAACCAGTAAACACACACACACACACACACACACACACACACACACACACACAAACTGCAATGGGCTGTGGAAGATGCAGAAAATATTTTGAAAGATCTACAATTCTTTCCAAAGAACACCCAGAGATTTCTAAAGCTCTAGATATATTTAGCATAAATTATTTTAAGTTAGCTCCTTTTTTTCCTCCTCTACTTCCAGTGTTGAATACTTTCTTTTGCTAATTGGTTTATTTCATAGAATATATACTTAGGAAAAGATATTTCAAAAATAATAAAACTTTTCTGTTATTGATAAATTCACATGATTTAGAAAGGAGAGTTTTAAAATTCAAATGATTTCAGGTAGCAACTTGTCTTTAAAAAACACTTTTTTTGCAGAAATGCCTGTTCATGTCCTCTGCCCATTTCTTGATTGGATTATTTGTTCTTTGGGTGTTGAGTTTGCTAAGCTCTTTGTAGATTTTAGATACTAGCCCTTTATCTGATATGTCATTTGCAAATATCTTTTCCCACTCTGTCAGTTGTCTTTTGGTTTTGTTGACTATTTCCTTTGCTGTGCAAAAGCTTTTGATCTTGATGAAGTCCCAATAGTTCATTTTTTCCCTTGCTTCCCTTGTCTTTGGCGTTGTTCCTAGGAAGAAGTTGTTGCGGCTGAGGTCGAAGAGGTTGCTGCCTGTGTTGTCCTCAAGGATTTTGATGGATTCCTTTCTTACGTTGAGATCCTTCATCCATTTTGAGTCTATTTTCCAGATGGCCAACAGACACATGAAAAAGTGCTCCATATCACTGGGCATCAGGGAAATACAAATCAAAACCACAATGAGATACCACCTCACACCAGTCAGAATGGCTAAAATGAACAAGTCAGGAAATGACAGATGCTGGCGAGGATGTGGAGAAAGGGGAACCCTCCTACACTGTTGGTGGGAATGCAAGCTGGTGCAACCACTCTGGAAAACAGCATGGAGGTTCCTCAAAAAATTGAAAATAGAGCTACCTTATGACCCAGCAATTGCACTACTGGGTATTTATCCTAAAGATACAAACGTAGTGATCCAAAGGGGCACGTGTACCCGAATGTTTATAGCAGCAATGTCCACAATAGCCAAGTTATGGAAAGAACCTAGATGTCCATCAACAGATGAATGGATAAAGAAGAGGTGGTATATATATACAATGGAATACCATGCAGCCATCAAAAGAAATGAAATCTTACCATTTGCTACGACATGGATGGAACTAGAGTGTATTATGCTTAGCGAAATAAGTCAACTGGAGAAAGACAACTACCACATGATCTCCCTGATATGAGGAAGTGGAGATGCAACGGGGGTGGGAGTTAAGGTGGTAGGAAAAGTAAAAATGAAAGAAGATGGGATCGGGAGGGAGACAAACCAAAAGAGACTCTTAATGTCATAAAACAAACCGAGGGGGGTGGGGGGAAGAGGGGTTGGGTGAGGGTGGTGGGGTTACATCATATGTTTAAATAAAGCTTAAATAAAAATAAATAAATAAAAAACACTTTTTATATTAATAAAAATATCTTGGAATAATGGGAGATTCACTGCTTCAGCACTTTAATTGTGAACAGAAACTACTGAATATGGGTAGAGATTTATTTGGCTGAAATGTGGAAGGATTTGACAGTACAGATAATCAAGTGTAGAACAGAATTGTAATTGAATTGTAACAGAATTATAACAATTGTAGATGGCAGTTGAAAGATACTTTACAATAGCTAGACACTAGTATTAAAAATAAGCAAGGTAATATAGTTACTTATGCTAACTTCATTGTAATTTTACATCATGTCAACATAATCACATGGGTAAGTAAAAATTAAAAAGTAATCTGGCAAAGGAGTTTAATATGAATTGTATCATACATACATACTTCAGGCACAAAGGTTATATGATTTGTGGTGGAATAAAAGATTAAGCAACAATATTTATAAAATAAACATCTACTAAATGCCTTATTTTTGGCTTATTTCTAGTCCCAAACCACTTATCATTGTTTTTACTTAGATAAAATGTCTTTGAAGTTTTCTAGTTTTTATTTCTTAAGTAGGTCATTCATACTTACCAACCTCATATTATTAGAAATATCCAATCAGAGAGTAAATAGGAAAGTATTTGAAAAATACATAGAACAAACTGATGATTGCCAGAGGGGTGGGGGAGGGATGAGATAGGTGAAGGGAATGAAGAGGTATAATCTTCCAGCTATAAAATAAATAAGACAGGATGCCTGGGTGGCTCAGTTGGTTAAGCGGCTGCCTTCAGCTCAGATCATGATCCCACCTGGGATCGAGTCCCACATCAAGCTCCTTGCTCAGCAGGGAGCCTGCTTCTCCCTCTGCCTCTGCGTGCCTCTCTGTCTGCCTGTGCTTGCTTTCTCTCTCTCTCTGTAACAAATAAATAAATAAAATCTTTTAAAATAAATAAGACATGAGGATACAATGTATAGCATAGAGCATATAGTCAATAATATGATTAAAACTATGGGTGGTGGGAGACCCTGGATAGCTCAGCCAGTTAAGCATCCAACTCTTGACTTCTGCTCAGATCTTGGCTCAGAAGGGTGAGACTGAATCACATGTCGGGCTCCATGTTTAACTGGGCATCTGCTTGAGATTCTCCCCTCCTCCTCTGCACCACCTCTTGCTCATGTACTCTCTCTCTCTCTTGCTCTCAAATAAATAAATAAATAAATAAATCTTAATAAAATAAAAATAAAATAAAAACTGTGTGGTGACAGATGGTAACTAGACTTATCATGGTGATCATTTCTTAATATATATATAAATACCAAATCACTAGGTCATACCCCTGCAACTAATATCATAGAATACGTAAATTACACTTCATTGAAAAAGAAAATCAACAGATATTAAAGCTGTTGCAGTCTGTCACTCCTGATATTAACTGAGAGATATATAAAATAAATTGGGTTTGAAGACTATGAAGCTGCCCCCACATATGTTTTAGGATTACTTAATTGTTGTGGCAAAAAATGGAACATTGTTTCATGACTTCTTACTTTAAATAGAAACTTGAGGGGCAGTCCCAGAGGGCCAAGATTCAGCTGGCTTCTGATAGAAATTTGAGTATATGAGTTAAAGTAGTTATTAGCAAGCATGTCTTCCAAACAGGGTGTTTCTGGGTCCACACATGAGAGATCGAGAAAGGGTTTTCCAAAATTTCTGTAACCTGAGATCTGTGGGAGAGCTGTGAAAATGAGAAGGCAAATTGTAACTTATAAGAGGAAATAAAAAAAAAAACACACAAACATTTTCTGGATTAATAGCAACTGTCTAAAGGAACATGCGATTTGGAATCCAGGTATATGTTTCTTCATTTGCTTAAACTTTACTAGGCTGCTATTCTGATAATAAAACTTTTCTCTGCCTCAAACCCAGTGACTCATAGATTGGCTTACTGGGATATTGGACATAAGAATCTGATTTCAGGGTTCGGTAACAATTTGACCTTTTATGTCAATTAATGTGGAGCAAGAATGAAACATCTCATTATTTCCTTAAAAATTAGTGTGTTGTGTCTGCTTGAATAGCAATGGAAATTTTAAGAAGCTTGCCATTTTTTATATTTCCTTTAGAACCCATTTATAACTTAGAAATTAATAATTTAATTGAATACAATTGAATAATGCCCACTAAATGTGTAAAGCCTAAATACTAAGACCAAATCAAAGTGAACTTTGATATTTGAAATATCTTAAAAGATAAAAGGACAGGTACTTTGCTTACTTTTAATTAATTAGCTTACTGTAAACTAGAATAATGGAACGGATCATACCATGAACTGTTGAGCAATTGTGGAAGAACTGTTCATAGTTGAGGAGAAAATTTATACAAGAAAGAGATTATTCCATGCTAGTATTTATTAGACCATAGATATATGTGTCTATCTCCATGACTTGTAATAAAAGAAAATTAAAAAAAAATTTACCACCTGTATAAGAAATTCTTAAATTAATCTTCACTTGGGTTTCTTGACAGATTCAAAAACAAGAATGTGAGAAAACAAATTTTCATTACTTACCAGATTAAGGAATCTGTGACAGAATGTCTGGAAACATTTCTTCTTTAACAAAGAAACAAAACAAAACAAAACAATCTTTTAACTTTAGTAAGGAATAGAAAAGTAATGTCAAATAACATTATTTCAGGAAAAAGTAAATGGGCCATGGTTTTAATTATCTTTATAAAATAGTTTTGTTTTGTTTTACCATTTTTGCTAAGCTCTGATTGCTGTCACTCATCCCCAGTGAACATATAGTACAAAGTGACCCAGTAGCCAAAAGGACAAATGTGTTTCTGGTGTTAAAAGAAAATCATATTTAAATTGATTAGAATGAAAAGAAATTCATTTCAGAAATGATAAGATCTGCTACATAAAAATAGTGAAACTTAAAATGCTAGCAAATGAGTGAATTAGCTTATTCTGTTACAGGAACGATTTCATTGAGGTCATTTCTTCCTAAATTATTTGGATTACATACATGACTAATGTATATGTAAAGGATGAAACAGAGCATTACATTTGCTACTCTAAGGCTTAAGGATCTTTACCTTAAGTGTAATAGGGCAGTAAAAGGTGGGTAATTTTTTTTTTTTTAAGATTTTATTTATTTATTTGACAGAGAGAGAGGAAGAGAGAGCAAGCAAGCACAGGCAGACAGAGTGGCAGGCAGAGGCAGAGGGAGAAGCAGGCTCCCTGCCAAGCAAGGAGCCCGATGTGGGACTCGATCCCAGGACGCTGGGATCATGACCTGAGCCGAAGGCAGCTGCTTAACCAACTGAGCCACCCAGGCGTCCCAAAGGTGGGTAATTTTAAAGAAGTATTGAGGTATGTGGTGATTTTAGATTATATGGGTGACCAAATATTAAGTGTTGGGAGGCTATGAACTAATGAAGGGAAAAAGAGCAAGAAAAGCCTTGTCCTATTAATTTGTCTTTCTTGCTTGTTAAATCAAGGTTGGTTCAGGACAGTTTTGTGATCTCTTACACAATGGTGAGGAAAGACCTGCATCCCCAAAAGAGGTTTGCATGGTCTCTGATTAATTCATAGCGATTACTTCTGCATCTCTATCTGCATGTACAGCACCTTGAGTACCCAATCCTTGATGCTATTTTTGTTGTTGTTGTTGGGATAGCCTTTTTAGATAAACAAATGGAATATTTTACCTTAACCTATGAAGACCAATTTAATTGCTTTTAAATTTCACTCCAAATCACTTTTAAACCTATAGCTGGTTTATCATATAACATCAGCTCTCCTATTATTTCAAATTCAGTGAAATTAAAATTATTGGAAATAAGTATTTGTGAGACCTCCCAGTGAGTCTTGATAAATGGGTGGAGAAACACCTCTCATTGGAAAATCCTATCTATTTGTTGAACTTTATAACTTTCAAATAATTTTAAGATGAGCTTGTTTTGGTTTACCCTATTTATACATTCATGTGGTCTTAATTGCTATCTTTGAGATAATGAGGTTTTACATCGATGAGTGTGATATGGCTCCTTATCTATTCAGGTTTCATTAATGTTATCAAATGAGGTTATTTAATTTTTCTATTAAGGCCTGGGTGATAGGTTAGTAGATTTATAAAAAGCACAGATTTCTAGGTTTATTTCTATTTTCATTGGGTTGTGTTGCCTTTTTAAAAAATTATTATTAATGGTTAAAAAGAATTGCTATTGGCTTTGGCTACATCTGGGAACCTAACATTTATTTTTATTAGTCTTGCTGTTCTCTAAAACTACTTTGGATTTTTTTATATAGCCAAGTACTAACAATTTTGCCTTTCTTTTCCATCCTCATGCTTCTTTTTACTTTTTGTGTACCATCTCTGCTTATAATCTCTGTTCTTATGTTAAGAATATCAATAATGTGCAAGCTTGTATTATTTCTCATTTAAATGCATGCCATTTATTTTCTACAATATAAACTTCAGTATATCGGTACAGGTTTTTGGTAGTAGCCTTTTATTAGGTAAAAGAAATGTTCAACCATTCTCCATTTTAGAGGTTTTTTTTCATGGATAAAGGTAATTTTATTAATTTGATTGTCTGCATCTATAGGGTGGATCATGTTTTTTCTTTCTTGCTATATTAATTAAATGAATTACATTGATCAAATCTTTTTTCTGATTCTAAACTATGCTTGCATTCCTTGGATAGATGACAACTCAGCCATGGTATATTATTACTATCAGTAGCTGGAAACATTTGCTAGTACTTTAATTTTCTCCCCATTTGTTCATATTTGAAATTGATTTAGAATTCATCGGTTCTATTGTACTTGTCCTTTTCGCATATTAAATATATGCTGATCTTATTAGATGAGTTAGTAACATGCTTTCATTTTCATTTTCTCAGGAACTTCATATAAGTTAAGGTTTATATTTTTCTTAAAAATTTGGCAAGCTCATGTAAAAAAAATCTGCAGTTTGAAGTATTATAGGAGTGGAAGATTGATTATAAGCTCAAAATTTTTTTAACATTTTATTTATTTATTTGAGAGATAGTGAAAAAGCACAAGTGGGGTGAGGAGCAGAGGGAGAAGCCCACTCCCTGCAAAGCAGGGAGCCCAATGCGGGGCTTGATCTTGGGATTCCAGGATCATGACCTGAGCTGAAGATAGATAATTCTTAAGCAAACTCCCCTTGGAGCATGGAGCCTGATGTAGGGTTTGATCCGACCCTGAGATCATGACCTAACACAAAATCAAGAGTTGGGTGCTTAACTGACTGAGATTGTATTTTTTATTTTAACCATTCTGATAGAATGGTTAAATTTTATTTTTTTATTTTAACCATTTTGACAGAATGAAGTGATATCTCATAGTTTTGATTTGCGTTTCCCTGATGATGAGTGATGTTGAACATCTTTTCATGTTTTTGTTGGCTATTTGGATGTCTTCCCTAGAGAAATGTCTGTTCATTCCTTGTGGCCTCTTAAAAATTGGATTATTTGGGGTTTTTTTGGGTATTGATTTCTATAAATTCTTTATATATTTTGGATACTAACCCTTTATCAGATATGCCATTTGAAAATATCTTCTCCCATTCTATAGGTTGTCTTTTAGTTAGTTTTTTTTTTTTTTAAGATTTTATTCATTTACAGAGAGCAAGAAAGTGAGAGAGCACAAACAGGGGGAGCAGCAGAGGGAGAAGGAAAATCAGGCTTCCTACTGAGAAGGGAGCCCAAGATGGGTCTTGATCCAGGACTTAAGATCACGACCTGAACTGAAGGCAGACACTTAATTGACAGAGCTATTCAGGTGCCCCTGCCTTTCAGTCTTGTTGATTGTTTACTTTGGTATATAGAAGCTTTTTATTTTGATGTAGGCCCAATATATAGGTTATTTTTGCTTTTATTTCCCTTGCCTCAGGAGACATATCTAGGAAGAAGTTGCTACAACTGATGTCAGAGAAATTACTGCCTGTGTTCTCTTCTAGAATTTTTATGATTTCAGATCTCACATTTAGGTCTTTAATCTATTTTGAATTTATTATGGTGTAAGAAAGTGGTCTAGTTTCATTCTTTTGCATGTAGCTGTCCAGTTTTCCCAACACCATTTGTTGAAGAGACTTTTTCCCATTACATATTCTTTCCTGCTTTGTCAAAGATTAATTGACCATATAATTGTGGGTTTATTTCTGGGTTTTCTATTCTGTTCTATTGATCTATATGTCTATTTTTGTGTATGCTATCTTTTATTTTTAATAAAATTTTCTACAATTCTTTCTTAAATTCTTTTTCAAAGAATCATCTTTTATTTTGAATAATTTGTATCTTTGGGGGCACCTGGGTGGCTCAGTGGGTTAAAGCCTCTGCCTTCGGCTCAGGTCATGATCCTAGGGTCCTGGGATCGAGCCCCGCATCGCATCGGGCTCTCTGCTCAGCAGGGAGCCTGCTTCCTCTTCTCTCTCTGCCTGCCTCTCTGCCTACTTGTGATCTCGATCTCTCTGTGTTAAATAAATAAATAAAATCTTAAAAAAATAATAATTTGTATCTTTGTTATCTTTTATTTGTTCGTATTGAGTTTTTTTCTGAATTATTCTTTATTTTCTATTTTTTGTTTGCACCCACTCCTCAGTGAATTTTCAGACCAAAAAAAATTGTTTTTAAGATTTTTATTTATTTATTAGACAGATCATAAGTAGGCAGAGAGGCAGGCAGAGAGAGAGGAGAAAGCAGGCTCCCTGCTGAGCAGAGAGCCCAATGCAGGGCTGGATCCCAGGACCCTGAGATCATGACCTGAGCTGAAGGCAGAGGCTTTAACCCACTGAGCCACCCAGGCGCCCCCCCCCAATTTTTTTTTTTATTTGTCAGAGAGAGAGAGAGCGAGAGCGAGCACAGGCAGAGGCAGAGGGAGAAGCAGGCTCCCCGCTGAGCAAGGAGCCCGATGTGGGACTCGATCCCAGGATGCCGGGATCACGACCTAAGCCGAAGGCAGCCACTTAACCAACTGAGCCACCCAGGCATCCCCCCAAAAAATTTTTTTAAAGACTTTTAAAAAATTTATTTGTCAGAAAAAGAGAGAGGGAGAGAGAGAGAGCATGCACAAGCAGTGGGAGTGGCAGACAGAGGGAGAAGCAGGCTTCTTGTTGAACAAGGAGCCCAAGGCAGAACTTGATCCCAGGACCCTGGGATGATGATCTGAGCTAAAGGCAGATGCTTAATTGACTGAGCCATCCAGGTGCCTCTCAAATAATTTTTAATAAATGTTTAAAAAGCTATTTATGTTTTTTGTTGCTTTATTTTATCACCTATGATTGATAATTTCCTCTTCTTCATCTTTCATCCTGTTTCCCCCCCACTATGTTACACAATTTTTCTTTAGTCTCCATTGCTAATAGTAGAAAATAAAATTTCTTGTTGTACGCAGAACACACAGGCCTTATAATTTATCACATGTGCTGTTCCTTCTTGGGGTCATTATTCTACCCTCTCTATGACTTTTGATCCACCTATTATTATCAAAATTATCCAGCTCTTTTGAGATCACAGGTGATTCCATTATGGGAACTTCTTTGTTACTCATGTGGAATTAGTTCAAATCAGTAGATCCTAGAATAACTTGATGTTGAGAATAATTAGTTAATCATGCACATTTAGTTTTCCATAATTAAAGGCTTGGTGACTTCAGCCTGTAATTTCCCCCATAGTTTGGATGGAATTTAGGTTTTAGAGTGAGCAAAGTACCTGGAAATGGACCATCCATGGTAACTTCCTGGTAAATTTCTATTATAGAATGACTTCTTCAGAAATTCAGTCCTTTCAGAGCAATCTCTGGTTGGTCTCTAGGAAACAAAGTAATAAACATTTCCAAAACCTTCAAGGACAAAATACAACACTTTATTCACTTTCAATGGTAAATTTAAATGTCAAGTGGATTTGAATATAATTCACATTGAATGTTAACCCTCTAACTGTAGGAAAGCACATGAGAAGCAAAATTGTAATAGGCATTTTCTTTGTGAGTACAAAATTTAAAAAATCAGTATTTAAGCCAAAAGGAATCAGTTGGATGATTTCAAGTGATTATTGCAACTATCTACACTCAGCAAAGACCATTTGTACAGGGAGACTGAACCCAGCAAAAAAATTCAAGTACATCTTTATGGGATGGTGTAAGATGAATTTTATTATAATTTTCTTCACCAAGTATATTTTATTAGATTCTCATAATGACTAATCTCCTTTTACCAGTGTTATTTTTCCTATATGTTAAGTATGACGTTTAGTTGGAACCCAGGCTTTTAATTTAACACTGTGTTGGAGAAAGATATATAGTATCACAGCTGTGTGACTGAAGTATAAAATCTCATTTACTTTAAAAAAAATCTTAGCTCTTCAAGAAAATTAAATCCTTAGAGATTAGCATTTTATTTTTAGATCAAACCACTGCTGTACTCATGGCATGAAATAGAACCAAATAATTTCAATTTTTAAAGAAACATTAGTGAAAATTTTGAAACTATATTTTAAAATGCATTATGTCACTTTATAGTGTATAGTCTTTTTTTTTTTAGTATAGTCGACAAACAATGATACATTAGTTTCAGGTGTGCAACACAGTGATTCCGACAAGTTTATACGTTATGCTTTGTTCACCATAAATATAGCTACTCTCTATCCCAATATATAGTTATTACAATATCATTGACTGTATTCATCATGCTGTGCCTTTTATTCTCATGACTTGTTTATTCCATAACTGGAAGCATATCTCCCACTTCCCTTCACCCATTTTGTCTAGGGTCCCCACCGCAGCCCCTCTTGCAACTATCGGTTGGTTTTCTGCATTTACAGGTTTGATTCTGCTTTTCGTTTGTTTATTTTTTTCTTCTGCTAATGTTTATGTGAATTCATATCAGTCATAGTGGGGTATACATGTTCCCTTTTTAGAGTTAGTATCGTTTTCAGAATCACTAGATAAAAAATAAAATATTTCACTAATAAGTAGTGGTAAATAAAAAAATACAAAGGAGGAGTCACTGGCATGATTCCAGTGTGGGAGGAAAAAAAATAACTCTACGTGTTTACAAACTTAGTCCTTGACCTATATTCACACTGTTTGTGATATCCATTCAGTTTTGTGATATCCATTCAGCTTTACATTTCTTGTACATCCTGGTGATATTTAAATCTATATCTCTATACAGACTTTACTCCTGAGCTCCAAAATTCAACTCCTGACTTTTAAAAAAAAAATCTGCTCTATCTACAACTTTATTCAGTCCATTTTGATAGGGATTTCATCCTTTAAGATGAGTAGGTAAAATTTGAAGTCATGCTTCATATTCCACACTAAGGAATTCAGGAAACATGTTAGTTCTGTCTTCATGCTATATGCAAAATCTATTTTTCATAATTTCGCTGCTGTCACCTTGCACTCAATCTTTATCATATTTCACTTTCATTAGTGTAATAGCCTCAAAATTTAGCCACACTTCTTACCTTTTACATTACATGATGCACCTTTTGAAAGGTAAATAATCTGCTCTTACACTGAAAATCATGGTTTCTCCTCTTTTCACTCAAAGTAAAAGTGAAGGTCTTTAAGATAGTTCCTACCCTCCTCACCTTCTTCTCCTGTCTGAGTTTATCTCCTACGACTCTCTCCTTCATTCCTCCATGCTAGTTACACTGAATGTTCCTCAGTTTTTAACTCTCACCATTGGATATTCATGTTTGCCAGGTTCTCTTCCTGTCACTACCTCAATGAGTTCTTCTCAGATAATCCTTCTTGAAATTATAATGGTTCCCTCCCCTTGGAAGTCTTAGCTCACTTTCCTAGTCCAACTTTTCATAAATAATTTACCACTTTTTAATATCCTACATAAAAATACTTACTCCTTATGTCTATTGTTTCATAAGGCACCAATAACCTAAGCTTCATGAGAATATGATATTTTGTCTATTTTATGGCCAGATTAGTCACTGGTAGATAGAAGTAAGTATATTTTAAATAAGTGAATAAACTGGTATGTTTTAATTCAGTCTTATTAACTGATTAGCAAAAAGGAAAGAACATTTTATTTGATGAATTAATAAATGCAATGAGATTGCACTTGTGAAAATATGAGTTTTGAGCAACTATTCCTTTTGTGGTCTTATCCTAACACTAACTCTTCATTTAGTTTGATTTACTATAAAGAGTGATAATAAAGAAATTAAATAGAGGTGTCTTTTTTACTGACTCCTTCTTTGGGAACTTGGCTAATCAGGAAACAGGAAAAAAATCCCACATATATACTGAGCTTAAATGGAAGGAAGCACTGGAGAATTTTGGGAGTAATATTAACTAAAGGCTTGTGGTAAGAAACAGACATTCTAAGGGGGAAGATGTATTCAGACAGACCAGACTGCAATCAAAGTTCTTAAACTTTGGATCTCTGTAGCCAAAGATTGAGCTTCAAGGGTATCCATACCTTTGCAATCTGTAATACTGCATATTTTTTCCTGGATAGAGGGTTCATTTCACCAAAATTCTTATATAGGTTCTATAAAAACTATGTGTTAAAAAACTTGTAGTAAAGATTAGCAATGAACAACATACGTTCTCATCTCTAATATTTTAAAATGTGCAGGAAAATGGTAGTATATACACTTATTTCTTTAACTGGGCACTGGTTGATCAACTTTAGATTGTGAATCACGGAACAAGTTTATTTATCAACACAACATGGACATATAAAAAGCTACCTCTATATATAATAATGAGATCATCAATAATTAAATCACCATATTTCCAAATTTCATGCTTAATTATCTCAATGCTCATTTTTCTCTTTAAATGATATGTTATCTTTGGAATTGGTTATAAATAAACCAATTAACATGATTAGCCAAGTTCTAAGTACACCACTAGCATGCTTGCTTTCTAAAATAAAGTTCTAGGGACGCCTGGGTGGCTCAGAGGGTTAAGCCTCTGCCTTCGGCTCAGGTCATGATCTCAGGGACCTGGGATCGAGTCCTGCATCGGGTTCTCTGCTCAGCGGGGAGCCTGCTTCCCCATCCCGTCTCTCTGCCTACTTGTGATCTCTTTCTGTGTCAAATAAATAAATAAAATTTTAAAATAAAGTTTTACATTTTTTTCTAGGTAGGTCCCAATAAATACAATATATATAAATAAATTCTTATGGGCCTATGCAATGTTCTTCACCTCAACATATATATGCACCAAATGTAAAGCACTATGGCATCATGTGTTCACCTTGAAAGGGCATATCTTCAAAGCTAAATGCATATAATTGTTCCTTATTTACTATAAGGTCAAACTCAGAATCCTAAACAGAAGTATTTTCACAATCAATGTTCAAACTTCCTCCTATAGATGTCTCAAAAAACAAACAAATCCAACTTTTATTTTAATTGGACATGTTTATTTACCCATTACCCAACCATGAACATTTGTGCCTTCAAATCTTATTTCATAATACATAAGAAGTTTTTCCTGTGTACAAAATATCTCTCCGAATTTCTATCAGAACACCTTGGATGTGTCCAGAATGTGGCAGAGTGCAAAGCAGTTCTTCTAAGCATGGCTTGAGGACCAGGGTAGTACTACAAACTGTTTGTTTTCATTTTTTGATGAGAAAAGTACCGCAATTGAGATAAGTTTTGGGAATGCATTTAATAATTTGACAGAAATTTTAAAAATTTAATTTTTAAAAGTAATATCTACACCCAATGTGGGGCATAAACCCACAACCCCAAGATCAACAGTTGCATGCTCCACCGACTGAGCCAGCCAGACCCTCCAAATACTGGTTAGATGCCACAAAATCAGTGGCAATGCCTTCACCATGCAGGTGTTGTCAGGCTCCAGGGGAGTGTTAACCTTCTCTCCTTTCATATAACAGTTATGTGTTTTAAGTAGAATCTAATAAACCTGGCTTATATTTTTATGTAATTTAGAAATTTTTATATTTCTAGTAGTTTAGTTTTGTTGGTGTTCACAAAAGTATTGGCCCTCAGTTGGTCTGTGTTCCCTCATTGCAATATTTTGACAAGCACTGATATAAGGGACCTGAATTTTGTAGAATAGTTATTCTAAGTTCTGATATGTATTATTATTATTTTTTAAAAATATTTTATTTATTTATTTGACAGACAGAGATCACAAGTAGTCAGAGAGGCAGGCAGAGAGAAAGGAGGAAGCAGGCCCCATGCAGAGCAAAGAGCCCAATGCGGGGCTCGATCCCAGGACCCTGGGATCATGACCTGAGCTGAAGGCAGAGGCTTTAACCCACTGAGCCACCCAGGCGCCCCTGATATGTATTATTTTTATGTCTCTCAGAATACTTCAATTCTCTCAGTCTTAGATTCCATATATATAAAGGGAAGATCATCAAACCTAACACATAGCAGTGTTTAAAGTATCAGCAATATTGGTAATTGAGTTCCAAGTACAGAATAAAAAATGGATTTTAATAAATAATGTATTTATCTTAATATCTTGTGATAGATGAAGTACTGTATTTTATTTTTTCATGTATTAACTGTTTTTATCTAACTCAGTTATAAAGTGCACATATATTCACAGCACCTGGGAGACTGCTTTGTATGTACCTAGATGCTCAGTAATTACTTCTTTGGTTTGTTGAGATTGATATAGAGTTGCAGTTTTCATGCAGAAAAATTAACATAGTGATATATAAAAACCATAAATGTATTCAATTCACATTAACATTGATCCTTTATTCACCAATGGAGAGGCATAATATACATTCCAAGAGACTGGTAGACTTGTCTGCATTGTTTATAGGATAGTCTCAGCCTAGAATGATGGATGGCATTGTTAGTATGTTTTGAAAAAGTACTTATTAAATGAATCAAAAATAATTCCTTCCTATATTTGAAGAACTCGTTACACAATTATGCTAGTTTTCTATAATTCCAAACCTACTATAAAAATCCAATGGTTTTCTAAGAGAAATTAGCTAATTCAAAAACAATGCTAATGAAATCACATAGTTGTTGCCTGCCAGTGTGTCTGACCTCCCAATTAAAATCCTGGACACCAAGGCTTGGGTAAATCTGATTGGCAGCATTTTGCACAGGATGTCATACATCCTTGCTGAGACAATTAGGCATGTCTGTGTGACTCCACTCAGAGATGACACTTGGAAATTTGTTCCTGGTTTCCCCTGGACTTGGACCCATGCACATTTCCCTTTCTAATGTTAAGCTCTTTCTCTGTAATAAACTGCAACATGAGTATAACTGCTTTCCTGAGTCCCATGAGTCCTTCCAGGGAAGAGCATAAGCATGGTCGGAGCAACCCTAAACACAGGCCACTCTATTAAGCTCTCTCAAATTTGAGTTTTCTCAATTGTTTCTGTTAAGTTTCCTTGGTATATACAATCAGGGTTTCAGAAGGAATTGTAATATTTGCATCTTGCATTTCTATTTATTTTTTACTGCCCATACTGTGACTGTCAGAACGATGTTCAATTGCAAAGGTGGTAATGGGCACTCTTGTTATTCTTGACCATAACAAGGAGAATTATCTATATTTTAGATTTGTAAAATGTGTATCACGGTATTATTCCTGGCAATTACACAGTGCCAGGTAAATTGAAGTCCCACAGGGTATGCTCAAGTAAAGCTTTAGGGAGGGTAAACCATGCATAGTCATGAAAGAAAAAGTGCAGGCACCCCACAGGGTCCTTTCTGTCATGCAGGACAGAATTTTGCACCAGATTTTGATGACCAAGAAATCTGTGAGACATCCTAGTCTCAGGGAAGCCACACAATTATGCAAATAAGAGGTCTTTTAAATTTCTCTTATTATAAGACCCAAACAAGACTGCCTGACCCAACTCAACAACAGAAACCAAAGGAATCTGCCAACAGCCAGCTGCAAGAAACGCTACCTACATTTTCTGTAAATGGTCCTGAGAAGCTGGTACAGGCTGCCTCCTACTTTGTGTAGACCCTGGCACATACAGACACTGCTAGTTAATACATTTTATTGAAGTAGGAGTTTTTGTACAAATCACTTGGTACTTGAGCTGTCCACTAACGTGCATATGAAATAAATACTTATATGCTCAGTTATTAGTTACCGTCATATTCCATTTTTATCATGTTTAGTCTATATTCTTCTATTTCGAGGTTGTTTATAACAATTTTAAAAGCTTTTAATATATTTGTTTTATTCCTCTGATAATATCATCTTAGTATCAAGCATTGTATATAATATTAAGCATTATATACACTTGTGAGATATTTCTTTTTTTAGATTTATTTATTTATTTGACAGAGATCCCAAGTAAGCAGAGAGGCAGGCAGAGAGAAAAGAGGAAGCAGGCTCCCTGCTGAGCAGAGAGCCAGATGTGGGGCATGATCCCAGGACCCTGAGATCATGATCTGAGTCAAAGACAGAGGCTTTAACCCCTTGAGCCACCCAGGTGCCCCCCCCTTTTTTAGATTTATTGTGAGATATTTTTGATAATCACCACTCAGATGTAAACTTTTAAATGTACCATTATTCTGAAATATCATGAATATGAAACTCTACTCCCAATCAAAGGCAATATTTAAAAAGCCTCTCTGTACAGCAAAAGCAAAAACAAAACAAAAATGAGCAAAATGAAAAGACAATGTATGGAATGGGAGAAAATATTTGCACAACGTATATCACATAACTGGTTGATATACAAAATGTACAGGAGCTCAGGCAACACTATAGCAAAAAAACCACAAATAACCCAATTAAAAAATGGGCGAAGGACCAGAACAGACATTTTCTAAAAACATACAAACAACCAGCAAGTACATGGAACATCAGTAATCATTAGGGAAATGCAAGTCAAAACTACAATGAGATGTCACATGAACTTGTTAAGATGTCTATTGCCGGGACGCCTGGGTGGCTCAGTTGGTTAAGCAGCTGCCTTCGGCTCAGGTCATGATCCCAGTGTCCTGGGATGGAGTCCCACATCGGGCTCCTTGCTCGGCAGGGAGCCTGCTTCTCCCTCTGCCTCTGCCTGCCTCTCTGTCTGCCTGTGCTCGTTTGCTCTCTCTCTCTTTCTCTCTCTCTGACAAATAAATAAATAAAATCTTTAAAAAAAAAAAAAGATGTCTGTTGCCAAAAAACAAGGGATCGCAAATTCTGATGAATACATGAGGAAAAAAGAACCCTTATACATGGTTGGTGGGAACGTGAATGGTACAGTAACTATGGAAAACAGAATGGAGGTTCCTTAAAAAGTTGAAAAGAAAACTACTGTATGATCCAGCAATCCCACTTTTGTGTATATAGCCAAGGGAATTAAAACCATGATCTGAAAGAGATACCTGCAATCCAGTGTTCATCACAACATTATTCACAATACCCAAGATATGGAAACAACCTGTGTCCATCCACAAATGAATAGATCAGCAAAATATCATATATATCCAGTGGAAAATTACTCAGCCTTAAAAAAGGTGGGAATCCTGTCTTATGCAACAATTCATCTTATGGATGAATCTGGAGGGCAGTGTGCTCAGTAAAACAAGTCAGACAGAGAAAAATTCTGCAAGGTATCACTTACATGTAGAATTTAAACAAATTGAATACATACAAGCAGTAGAAAAGTGGTTGCTAGGGGCTTGTGTTGGGGGGGTAGGAAGAGGGTAGTACAAGGGTACAGAGAGCAATCAATCAATAAAAAAAAAATAGTACTGTTCAGAAAAAGAGTCACTACATGGCCAAAGTAGTTTCATTTTAGTAAATCAATGATGTTTAAGATAGATATTCCTCAAAAGATTCAGATCCCAAGATTTCAACGATTACAGCTTAAATCCAAACATATTAAATTGACAAATCTGATTTTGATATTTTGTGGCATATATCTGAAGAACTAAAGCTATTGCATATATTTTTCTTAAAGCTGTGACTAAGGGAATTCTTAAAATGTTGGGTAGTAACTGATTGCATAATGCTCAGAGTAATTTTTTGAAATGGGATCAACAAATGACATATCCTGAATTTCTCTAGTTATACTTACTAAAAGCAATATTCCTTTAGTTATTTTAAACATTTACAATAGTAGTTTCTCTGCTTAGCAGGTAGCTAAATTTGTTAAGATATTTACTAATAATTTGCATTGATGGTTTCCAGGGATCCTCAGAAATGCCTCCATTCAAATTGCCCCATATTGACACCAATTCTGCCACCTACTTCAAAAGAATTTAACATTTTTAAAAAATTGTGACTTTTTTGGTATTAATTTTAAAATTTTAATTTGTTTAAAGTTACAGTGAAAAATATTAACTTATCCTCTTCTTTTTTTGAGGGTTCTAAAAATATATGCTGTCTGCTTGCAAAGATAAAAATTTCTACTTAGCTTTTGTTTCTTGTAATTAGCTCTTCTATGAATTTATCTAGTGGCTACCACTGCTATGCTCCAAGGTCCCATGTTCCATAATGAATTTTCTTATTTTGAATTATAATAAAAAACATAGTGTGACTTGTGACCAATAATATTTTGTAAGGAGGGCTGATCTTCTTAATTGCAATGTCCTTCTGTGTGCTTTAATGTGTTTATCCGACAAATTTGTGATAAGCTGAAAATAATTAAAATGTTGAACATTATAGGTGGTAAAAATATTTGGAATTCCCAGAGCAAACCAAGAAAAAGAAAAACAAAGACAAAAGAGGGGAATGATCTGGAATCAGCAAGATTTACAGAATCAGTGGTGGCTGTATATATGTGACAGAGTAGGTGGGAAACCCTTGGGGTCAAATAAATGAAAGTACTTTTGGAACAGGAATATAATATGTTATTTAATTGTCTACCATGCCAGCATCAGTGTTATGACTTCCTATGGTCTCCAAACAATAAATGTACTCTATTATATAGACACTGACCATTGGATTATTTGTTGTATGGTTTCTCTCCCTCTCTCTTTTCCTCCCTCCTTTCCTTCCTTCCATCTTTTTTTTCCTTTTTTGGAATTAGGAGTATATCCTCTGTGTCTGATGCATGACACAGATAAAAGAACAGCTACCGGTACAGAAAATCCTAACAAGCAGCAATATAAAAATATAATCTCACCAATGGATATCTTGCCTTAATATTTACAGATAAATAAAAAATGATTTGAACATCCACAGCCAAGCCTAACATTGTCTCTAAAAGTCTAGAGACCATAGGTAAAACCTGGATTAAGAAATGATAGAATCAGGGCACCTGTGTGGTTCAGTAGGTTAAAGCCTCTGTCTTCGGCTCAGGTCATGATCCTGGGGTCCTGGGATCGAGCCCCACATCGGGCTCTCTGCTCAGCAAGGAGCCTGCTTCCTCTTCTCTCTCTGCCTGCCTCTCTGTCTATTTGTGATCTCTGTCGGTCAAATAAATTAAAAAAAAAAAAGAAATGATAGAATCATATAAGTGAAATTTAATTGTGATGTAATCATCTTCCCAATCAAATAAGGGGGATCCCAAGCTCCGAGAAAGAAAGGGACTTCCTCTTGTTCCCCACAGTGATAAAGTCAAACAGAGCTAAGGTTAGGACAGAATCCCTTCCTCAAACATGTGTTGTTGATAAATAATTTCATGTTAAACATATTTAGAAGAAAACTCAAAGTCTTGTCTTATTGAACGTTAAAGTATAAGATAAACCCTGAACACTGTCACATAATTTTACTGAGTTTATTTCTTAACATAGCAAACAACCTAGGAAGCTTCATCAAGGTTTGTCCATATATATGAAGATTTTATGAAAATTTAAAGATGATTTCATTGTAACTTAAAGAATAAGTATTCATATTTTCCTTGAAATTAAATGTGTCATTTTATATTATATGGTTCATATTTTATTTGATGTATTTCCAAATAATCTATATATTTATGCTATTATTAGTGACAAATACCAATTGAAAATTTCTAATGTTAAAAAAAATTTCTTTTCTTTTTTAAAGATTTTTTTTTAATTTAAGCTTTTTTTATTTTATTTTATTTTATTTTATTATTATTTTTTAAGATTTTATTTATTTATTTGTCAGAGAGAGAGGGAGAGAGAGCGAGTGAGCACAGGCAGACAGAGTGGCAGGCAGAGGGAGAAGCAGGATCCCTGCTGAGCAAGGAGCCCGATATGGGACTCGATCCCAGGACGCTGGGATCATGACCTGAGCCGAAGGCAGCTGCTTAACCAACTGAGCCACCCAGGCGTCCCTAAGCTTTTTTTATTTAAACATATAATGTAACCCCACCACCCTCTCCCAACGCCTTTCCCCCCCCACCCCCCTCAGTTTGTTTTATGACATTAAGAGTCTCTTTTGGTTTGTCTCCCTCCCGATCCCATCTTGTTTCATTTTTTCTTTTCCTACCACCTTAACCCCCACCCCCATTGCATCTCCACTTCCTCATATCAGGGAGATCATGTGATAGTTGTCTTTCTCCAGTTCTGTTCTGCTCTGAGGTCACCCAGCCTGTGACCAAGCGTCTCTGTCTCTGGCAGAGTCCCACCTGGAGTCTCCAAACCCTGTAGATCCCTGAGCTCTCCCAGGTCAGAGTCTCCCCGTATCTTGTGGGGACCCCTCGCACAGAGCACCAGCCCGTGTCACAGACCACGGCTCTAGGAAACCCAGAGTTGAGAGCTCACTCCTCGGCTCTGTCTCCGCAGCCGGCTTCCCTGCTCTAATTCCTGTGAGCTCTGCGACACTCAGACACCCCCGATCCTTCTGTGACCCCGCAGGACCTGAGTCCACGCTGTCCCCGTGAGGTCTTCACCCCAGTTTAGCCTCTGGAGCGATGTCCCTCCGTGGAGCAGACTTTTAAAAGTCCTGATTTTGTGCTCCGTTGTTCCGCCGCTTGCCGGGAGCCGGCCCCTCCCCCTGGGGTCTATCTTCCGGACGCGTTGGATTCACTTCTCCGCTGGTCCTACCTTTTAGAAAGTGGTCGATTTTCTGTTTCTAGAATTGTTGTTTTTCTTCTCTTCGATCTCCTGTTGGATTCGTAAGTGTTCGGAATGGTTTGATAGGCTATCTAGTTGATCTCCTGCTGCCTGATGTCGTCTCAGCCTGCTACTTCTCTGCCATCTTGTCTCAACTTATCAGTAGGTATTTCTTATGAATACACTATAGACAGGTTTTTATTAAGTTAAAGGGTGATTTATATACAGTTTGTTAATTATTCATGAATAAATCCTGGATTTCCTCAAACACATTACTATTGTGATTATTGAATGACACTTTTCCTTTAAGTGTTGAATTGCATTGACATATTTATGCAATGGTAATTGAAATTTGCTTCCTGGCACAAAGTCAATTTGATTATGGCTATGGTCTGGAAGTTTGCATCCCCCACAATTTGTACATTGAGATCATAACACCTAAAGGTGATGGTATTTGGAAGTGGAGCCTTTGGAAGGTGATAATGTCATGAGAGTGGAACCCTCATGAATGGGGTTGGTGTTTCTCTAGATGAAATCCCACAGAGCTACCTAGCCCCACTCCACTGTGTGAACATATAATGAGAGTCTGCAATCTGGAAGAGGGACCACTCTGACTATGCTGGCACCTGATCTTTGACTTCTGGGCTCCAGAACTGTAAGCAATAAATTTTTGTTGTTTATAAGCCACCAAGTCTGTTGTATTTTATTACTGCAGCCTGAATGGACTAAGACAATCATGTTGTATTATTTTTTTATGTTTTATTGATTTCTGTTTTATTGATTTTGATGATTTATTGATTACTGCTAATTCATTGCATAGAAAATTTGTATCTCTGAGTTAAATTAGACTATAATTTTGTTGTGTTTGCTGTTGTTATTGTTCTGTTAGATTTTGATGAGTTATGTCAGACTCATAACAACACATCATGATATTTTTCCATATGTTCTCAATCCCATTTTTCTAATTTGAATTTTTTAGATAATATTTAGTAAAGTCACCATGGCTGTGTTTTGTTTTGAAGAATATATTTTTACTTGTGCTGATCCATTTTCTTTAATAACCATAGGATTATTCTGATTATCATTTCCATTTTTAAACTTAATTTATCTAGGAATTTGCACATTTTATCATGATTTTTTCACATACTGACAAAAATTAGTTTGTGTTTTCCTCTTTATTATCTTTTTGTTTTCTATACCATTCTAATTATCATATATTTTGTTTAAAAAAAAATCTTGAACAAATTTTTTTCCCCATTTTTCCAGAACATCCTTTCTGCCTTTTTTATACATATTATATTAGAAACATATCTTTTTCCTGTCTCAGTTTTTCTTCTTTACATCTTTCCTCTTACTTTGGATCTACTCTATCCTGCTGCCAGCTCTCATAATAAATCCAATCCCTTTTTTTAAAAAATTGACATATAATGCATTATCTGCCCCAGGGGTTCAAGCCTGTGAATCATCAGTCTTACATAATTCACAGCACTCACCATAGCACATACCCTCCCCAACGTCCATCACAATAAATCCAATTCTTATCAAATTAACTTTTACCCATTCTTTTAATCAATGTAAATATTCAAGGCCATACTTTCCTTTCTACTTTCCACCCTAACCACAATTCCAATATAGAATCTTAATTATTAGTCAACTCTAAAGGTTTTCTAATTTCCATTAAACTTCTTCTGATCTGTTAATTAGTGATGTGTTTCTTAATTTCCAAATAAGATTTGTATTAAAAATTTTTTTTGCTCCGTTTATTTTTCTCTAAATGAAATGCATGTGGCTCAGTGATCTAAAATAAATGCCGTTGTTTTGAATTATGTTCTACGTTTTATGTTATATTAATTGTGTTAATTTTATGACTTCACATATCATCTTTAAAAAAATGT
Source organism: Taxidea taxus jeffersonii (assembly GCA_003697995.1). NCBI lineage: Eukaryota > Metazoa > Chordata > Mammalia > Carnivora > Mustelidae > Taxidea > Taxidea taxus. The sequence continues at coordinate 31,394 of RCUC01131364.1, forward strand.
TCATTAGTCCTTGAAAAGTGTGTATTTCTGAAATTCTAGTGTTGTCCTCGAATTCCTTTATTTCAACTTTCTTGATCATATAATTAAATTATTCTATATTACTTTATTTTTTTTCTCTGCTGGAACTAGTGTTTACTAGTGAGATAATGGTTTTGGGACCAACTAAGAAACCATCTGTGAAAAATAAAGCCTTGCAAACTTAATTTATGCTTTTAACAAAATAAATTTAAGATAGAACATGTTTAAATGATAAAAAATAAAAATTAAAATACTAAGAGGAAGTGTGAAAGAATGATGTGTGTATAATCATAAATGGAGAATACTTTGTAAACATTAAAAAACTATAATCACAATAAATAATTTGAAAATAAATTATTGGCATATTAATTTTGTATGACCAAAAGCATTGTTTTTTGTTTATTTATTTATTTTGGACATTTAAAACATTTAAGTTCAATTAATTAACATACATTGCATTATTAGTTTCAGAGTTAGAGTTGTTATTCATCAGTTGCATATAACACCCAGTGCTCATTACATCACATGCTGTCCTTAATGCCCATGACGCACTTACCCCATCCTTCCACTCACCTCCCCTTCAGCAACCCTCAGTTTGTTCTCAGTAAAAAGTTTTTTATGGTTTGTCTCCTCTGATTTCACCTTATTTTATTTTTCCCTCCCTTCCCTTATGATCTTCTGTTTTGTTTCCTTAACTTCACATATGAGTGAAATAATATGGTAATTGTCTTTCTCTGATTGACCTATTTCACTTAAAATAATACCTTCTAGTTTCATCCATGTCATTGCAAATGGTGAGATTTTTTTTTTGATGGCTGAGCGATATTCCATTGTGTGTAGATATTTTTAATAAATAAAATATTTATTTATCCATTCATTTATCAATAAACATCTGGGCTCTTTCCATAGTTTGGCTAGTGAACATCACTTTATAAACATTGGGGTACAGGTGCCCCTTCAGATCACTGTTTGCATCCTTTGAGTAAATACCTAGCAGTACAATTGCTGAGTCATAAGGTAGCTCTATTTTTAACGTTTTGAGGAACCTTCATACTGTTTTCCAGAGTGGCTGTACCCGCTTGCATTCCCACCAAGAGTGTTAGGGGGTTCCCCTTTCTCCACTTTCTCACCAACATTTGTCATTCTCTGACTTGATAATTTTAGCCATTCTGACTGGTGTGAGGTGGTATTTCTTTGTGGTTTTGATTTTATTTCCCTGATGATGATTGATGTTGAGCATCTTTTCATGTGTCTGTAAGCCACTTGTATGTATGGGGAAATGTCTGTTCATACCTTCTGCCCATCTTTTTAACTGGATTATTTGTTTTTGAGGTGTTGAGTTTGGTAAGTTCTTTATAGATTTTGGATACTAGCCCTTTATCTGATAAGACATTTGCAAATATCTTCTCCCATTCAATAGGTTGTATTTTGGTTTTGTTGACTGTTTCTTTTGTTGTGCAAAAGCTTTTTTATCTTGATGAAGTCCCAGAAGTTCATTTTCACGTTTGTTTCCCTTGCCTTTGGATTTGAATTAGCTGTGGCTGATGTCCAAGAGGTTACTGTCTATGTTTTCCTTTAGGATTTTGATGGATTCCTTTCTCACATTGAGGTCTTTCATCCATTTTGAGTTTATTTTTGTATATGGTATAAGAAAAGTGTCCAGTTTCATTCTTCTGCATGCGGCCAACCACTTTTCTCAACACCATTTGTTAAAGAGACTCTCTTTTTTCCTTTGAATATTTTTCCTGCTTTGTCAAGATTAGTTGACATAGAGTTGAGGGTCCAGTTCCAGGTTCTCTCTTCTGTTCCATTGATATATATATATCTGTGTTATGCCAGTACCATACTGTCTTGATGATTCCAGCTTTGTAATAGAGCTTGAAATCTGGAATTGTGATGCCACCAGCTTTGGTTTTATTTTTCAACATTCCTTTGGCTATTCAGGGTCTTTTCTGGTTTCATACAAATTTTAGGATATTTGTTCCAGCTCTGTGAAAAAAGCTGATGGTATTTTGATAAGGATTGCATTGAATGTGTAGATTGCTCTAAGTAGCAAAGATGTTTAAATAATATTTGTTTTTCCAATCCATGAGCATGAAATATTTTCCCATCTTCCTCAATTTCTCTGAGTGTTTTATAATTTTCAGAGTACAGATCCTTTACCTATTTGATTAGACTTATTCTTAGGTATCTTATGATTTTGGGTATAATTATAAATGGGACCAACTCCCTAATTTCTCTTTCTCCTCTCATTGTCAGTGTATATGAATTCAACTGACTTTGTGCATTGATTTTGTATCTTCCCACTTTCCTGAATTCATGTATTAGTTATAGCAGTTTTTGGGTGAAGTCTTTTGGGTTTTCTACATATCATCTGGGAAGAGTTAGAGTTTGACTTCTTCTTTGCCAATCTGGTTATTTTTTATTTCTTTTTGTTGTCTGATTGCTGAGACTAGGACTACTAGTACTATGTTGAACAACAGTGGTGGGAATGAACATCCCCGTTGTGTTCCTGACTTCAAGGGAAAAGCTCTGTTTTTCCCCATTGAGAATGATACTTTCTGTAGGCTTTTTGTATATGGCTTTTATGATATTGAGGGATGTTCCCTCTATCCCTACACTGTGAAGAGTTTTAATAAAGAAAGGGTGTTATATTTGGTCAAATGCTTTTTCTGTATCCATTGACACAATCATATGGTTCTTGTCCTTTTATTTATGTGATTGTATCACACTGATTGATTTGCAGATGTTGAACAACTCTTTTTTTTTTTTAAATAAGCCTTTTTTTTTTTTAAATTTATTTGACAGAGAGAGATCACAAGTAGGCAAAGAGGCAGGCAGAGAGAGGAAGGGAAGCAGGCTCTCTGCTGAGCAGAGAGGCCCAATGCGGGGCTCGATCCCACGACCCTGAGATCGTGACCTGAGCCGAAGGCAGAGGCTTTAACCCACTGAGCCACCCAGGTGCCCCGATGTTGAGCAACTCTTACAGCCCACTTGGAATGTAGTATAAATCCCACTTGGTTGTAGTGAATAATCCTCTTAAGGTACTGTTGGATCCTATTGGCTACTATCTTGGTGGGAATTTTGGCATCCATGTTCATCAGGGGTATTTGTAATTTTTCTTTTTGGTGGGGTCTTTATCTGGTTTTGGGATCAAGATAATGCTGGCATCATAGAAAGAGTTTGGAAATTTTCCTTCTCTTTCTATATTTTTGAAAGAGCTTCAGAAGAATAGGTATTAATTCTTCTTGAAATGTTTCATAGAATTCTGCTGGGAGCCCATCTGGTCCCGGGCTCTTGTTGGGGGATTTTTAATTACTGTTTCAATTTCCTTGCTGGTTATGGGTCTGTTCAGGTTTTCTATTTCTTCCTGTTTCAGTTTTGGTAGTTTATAAGTTTCTAGGAATCCATCCATTTCTTTCAGATTGCCCAATTTGTTGGCATATTGTTGCTCATAATATATTCTTATAATTGTTTGTATTTTGTTGGTGTTGGGTGTGATTTCTCCTTTTTCATTCATGGTTTTATTAACTTGGGTCCTTTCTCTTTTCTTTTTGATATGTCTGGCCAAGGGTTTATCAATCTTATTCTTTCAAAAACCAACTCCTAGTTTCATTGATCTGTTCTACTGTTCTTTTGGTTTCTATTTCATTGATTTCTGCTCTAATCTTTATTTCTCATTTCCTGCTTGATTTAGACTATATTTGCTGTTCTTGCTCCAGCTCCTTTCAGTATAAGATTAAGTTATATATTTGAGACTTTTTTTGTTTCTTGAGAAAGACTTATATTGCTATATATTCCCTCTTAGGACTGCTTTTGCTGTATCCCAAAGGTTTTGAATAGTTGTGTTTTCTTTTTCATTTGTTTCCATGATTTTTTAAATTCTTCTTTAATTTCCTGATTGACCCATTCATTCCTTAGGAAAGTGCTCTTTAACTCCCAAACGTTTGAGTTTCTTACAAATTTCTTCTTGTGATTGAGTTCAAGTTTCAAAGTGCTGTTGACCAAAAGCATCTTAAGGCTTAAGAAAAACTTGAAGAGAAAGGAAAGCAATTGCTTTTTGCATTACAGAGAAAAGGCTATTGCCCTCAGCATATGTAGAACTCTTTAATATCTATGTAAAAAATACCAATATAACTGCAAAATGGACAAAAAATATGAACAAATCGTTCACCAGATGGGGGTGCATGTACAAATGTATGTATAGATCCCGTGACTTTGGTAAATCTTTTTCAATTTCTGAGAAGGGCAAAGGATTAAATTATTGTACACTCACATTCTGATTTCTTGGAGTTTCCATTGTGAATCCTTGCTCTCCACTCTAGATACTTTTATCTAATTTCCTACTTAATAACTTGAATGTCAAATATTCATCTCAAACTTCCCGTGTCTAACTATGACCTCCTACTCTGCTGTCCCATAACTTTTGTTCTCACTGTCTGCCTGTAATAGATCATGGTAATTTTATAGCTCATTGTTCATGTGGAGACGTTCTCCTACTCCCCACATCTGGCCATTAGCAAATTGAGATGTCACTATCTTCTGGTCACACCTCATAGTCTCTATTATTATTTCAAAAGTCAACATACTGCAACTCAGCATGATAATATTAGTCATTTTTGCTAAATAAAATAATTACTATATTTATAGGTGTTAGCACCAGATATAGTTTTCCATCATTATTCCTGAAAAAAAATTTTTTTTCCCTTGGCTCCTAGTACCCTATGCTCTCTTGTTTCTTCATCATCATCATTGGTAGAGCGCTTTCAATCTTCTTCATTGGTGCCTACTCCTCTCCTGTCCTCTACATAATGGAATACCCTGTGACCCTTTTCCTAGGCCTTCAATTTGTTCTCAATCTATAATGCCCTTTGCAAGTGATATATAGTACCACAGCATTGAAGATTCCACTTTAATACTAAGACCTTCAAATTTACATCTGTGATTCTAATCTTTCCAGACTCATCACAGCATCCACCACTTTCTTATCTGATATCTGCTCAGTATCTTTGACCTCGTGTCCTACTGATTATTCTTATTCTATCCTATCTACACATTAAAAAAAATCTTAACTTGTTCATAATTGTTAAAGATGGTGGATTCATTCAAAATAACAACAAAAAGTGAAAATCTTATAAAAGGACTATTTTAACTTTCAGTCTTCTACCAATATTATTGCCTGTGTACATTTGTAGTGTCCACATTTTTCTATGCAACTATTTGTATGTCAAGGTTCCAATCACAGTTATGATTAGAGAGGGCATCTTTTATATCCCTTTTTATTTTGCAGCTGTAGATGTTATGTTAAATGCTCATATATTTGGAGGAACAATGAAAATTGCCATTTCCCCCTTAAAGTTCTCTGTAATCATGTGATTAAGGAGCTCTAAGAACTCCAAGAGAGAATCTTAATTCCACATTAAAACCTACATAAAAGAAAGACAAGGATTGACATTTTTTTCTTCCCACATACCTGCTAATTTTACATAGCTATATTAGTTGGTTATCCAGATGCCATGGTGACAGATGTCATAGAAATATATACAACCACAAACTCTCAGTGGTGGGGAAAATCTATAATAAAACTCACATAAACTTAAAGGACAAGGCCAATGAGCTATACTTTAGCAAGCAATAAACTAAATAAGTAAATCTAAGTCCTTTGAATAAAAAAAACTATTTAAATCATCTTTAATTCAAATCAGTTTTCTTACCTGCAAGATTACTGAGACCTTGGGAGATTATTTGATTGGGCTAAGGTTATGCTACTAGGTGGTAATAGAGCTATAAAGAGAATTTACCCTTCCTAATGCACCTAATAAACACTTGTACCACATTAAGTTTGCTGTATCTTTATTTTAGAGACACAAAAGTAAGCTCTAGAATTTGGTTTTAGAATCCATGACCAATACATAAATCAAATAGAAATTTTGTTTCAGTAATATATATTTCTACCAAATGTATGCAAAATCATGGAAGTGACTAGGTTGAATGACATTAATGTTGACTAACTTCAATATCCATGTGTCTGATCCCTTTCCAGTGAAGTATAGCCTTGTCTGTGCAGTCTCCAATATCTCCATGTTGTGGTTTATTTTCTTCCCTCCATACCAGCATCCCATACCCATGATGCCCTCAGAATGTCATAACCAGAAATACAAAATTACTTCTAAAATTTCTATATCAATCATCCCAGCTCTTAACCATATATCATAATAGTCTTGATCATTTTCTCTAGAAACCTATCTGCTACAACTCTTCAATTCCATTAAAATTTTAGTCTATTGACCTTACCGTTTTCTCTCCATTATTTTGCCTCTATATTTTTAATTTCCTTCTATCCAGAATATATTCAATGGTTCAAATAGAAGCCATTACTTTGCATATAGTCTTAACACTTTTGCTTTTTGATCCTTTCTTGTTCATATTTGCCTTGCAATAGCCGGAGGTGAACTCAAAAATTCACCTTCTTCTTCTTCACATATAAGCACTAAAATAGTGCTGTTGAAAAATCATGAAATTTTTGCTGATCAGCTTTACTTTAAACTTTAATCATTAATCTCAAATTAACATTTATTTATCTTTGCATAACAACCCTATCAATTCTATCATTTCTTAGAATACTCACTTTGTCCAGGGTGATTTATTTTTCATCCTTTATTTGATCTTCTCAAATCTGTCAAATGATCACTTCCTTTGCACTGAATTCCCTCAGATTAATTTATAAATCTAAAAATGTCCCTGTGGCTATATTCATTATCTTCTATATTTCTCTTAAAAAGCAAAAAACATGCAAACTCAACTTATACTATAGAAGTCAAAAGACAGAGGAACAATATCTTCCAAGTATCATGTATCCAGTAAAACCATATAAGCAAAATAAAACAGGGCAAAATAAACATATTTAAAAAAAAAGAACACACACACAAATAAAACAGAGTTTATTACCTGCCGACATCTATCAAAGGGAGGTCAAAGAGTGTTGTCTCAGGTAAGGAATAACTACAGAGGACAGTCACAGATGTAAGAAGAAATTATAAACGAATAAAGTGGTGAACATATCAGTAAAATTAAATCAGTGTGTCCATGTATAAATGTCTTATTCTTAGGGTAAACTAAAAGATATATGTATAATTTTAGGTTAAATGACATGTAAGTCAGAAAAAAATATACAAGGCTAAAATGATCAAGGTCACTTTATGGTTTGGAAGAGAGTTAACTATGTAGGGCATAGCAGAAATCTCTCTGAATTATAAACCAGAAGTAGTGAAATATGAGAGAAGAAAAAAAAATAAGTAAGTAATTTTAAAAAGTTGACCTCTCAAAGGGAAAAAGAAGGAAAAAGAAAAATAAAATGTGGCTACAGGAAATAAATTGAAACTAAAAAAGTAAAAAAACAGAAAAACAAAAAATAACAGCATATTTATTGTGCAAGCTCAGATTTTCAGCAATGAGGATAAAAATGTCAAATCTAATAACTGTTAAATAGCAATCACAAAATATTGTTCTTATTGGGAAATACTTTGATTGCACTTATGATCTCTCTCTATATATATAATTATACACATATACAAATGCCTATAACAATTTACATAATAATAACTTACATAAGATATATGGATAGACCTCTATTTTCATTACTTTTAAAATCCCACATTAGTAAAGAAAAATGCTGTACAACATTGTGCCTTCTAACAATACTGAATAGCACAGTTAAAATTTTGTTAAAAAGGTAGATTTCATGTTAGGTATTCTTACCACAATAAAATTAACATTTTTAAAAGGTTATGTAAATACAAAATAAGTATATTTCTTTCTTTTTATATTCTTCCTTTTTATTTTTTGGGAAAAAACAACTAATACAATATTCTGTAAGGAATGGATTTGATTCTCCATCTTTAATGTAATAAATCTTCCAAATCTCAGCTGCAGCTTGCTTATGAATCTATTTTTATTTTCACTGTTAGAATATATTTTGTTGCATAATGACTTTCTGGTTAAGTTGACCTGCACAGGAAAAAAAAAATTGTTAAATAAGAAAAGAAGCAACAGATGTTTTATACCCCTTTCCACAAATAAGTGCTTTCTTCTTTATTACCTGGATAATTACAAATCAAGTAATATTCCTGTGTTTATTTAACTTAGAATATAAATTACAAAATTTCTGCACAGAGAACACATAATGTATGTGGAATCATATCTACTTATAGAATGGTAGGGGGTTATACAACCTCTTTTTTCCCCATTTTATTGAAAGGATGATTAATAAGAATCAGGGGTACAGTTCTTCTCATAGATCAAATGTTGATACAGTATCAATACATATAAATATGCTTAAGATAGGAAACTGAGCAACATTATTTAAAAAAATACTGTTTGGGTCATTTTAAATACAAGCAGAAATATAAATTTGTTACATGTAATAGTAATAACAACAGGTATTAAAATCTTTCAATGTTTCAAGTACCCTACCTACAAAAATTATAAGATATGTAATGATATCTTTATTCATTAATTCATGTATTCATCATTATTTGGGACAAATAATTCTTTATTGACTATGTACTATGGCTGATGAACAAAATGATCAAACTCTCTCTTTTCATGGAGAATCAGGCAAAACCCAGGAAATTATATAGATACAAATATTCACATGTATACATGTAAACATATTTGTAATAGAATGTCAGTAATGAATACTATGGAGAGCAATTAAAATCAAATGAGATAGGGGTGTCTGCCTGGCTCAGACAGAACTAGTGACTCTTGATCTCAGGGTCGTGACTTTGAGCCCCACATTGAGCATAGAGTCTACTTAAACAAACAAAAAGCAAACAAAAAAGCAAATGGGATAAAGTGATAAAAAGTGACAGGGTGGGGGTATGCTATGTCATATATGGGGATCAGGAAAAAAAGCCTGTCTGAGAAACCCACATTGGCATATATCTAAATGAAGGGAAAGGAGTGTATTATTACAATGTCTGGAGAAGGAACTTTCCATGTTAAGTGCAAAGATAGGCCTTGACTGATTGGAAAAGCAAGTATGGTGTGAGTCAGAGAGACTGGTGGAAAATGGGTCAGAAAGGTAGTAGAGACTAGATTGTGTTAGGTCTGGAGGTCAAGAAAATGCATCTAAGACCATGATAAATGAAAGATATTTCTCAGGATCATTTAGTTAATACATATTGGAACCAGGATTTGAAACCAGACATTCTTCTCCAAAGCATGTGCCCTGAATTCCTACTTTATGTCTCTGCCCTTCAAATATATGAATAACAGTCTTTTACTTATCAAATATACCACCTCATTGAACAAATACCAATAAAGTTATAATCATACTTTCTTGGTTTTTTTTCTGTTTGTTTGTTTTCTTTTTGGTACTTTGGCAATATTTCAATTGCTTTTTGATACACTATTGTAGACCTATTAGAACATCAGGTGATTTCAAATTTACTCTTTGAAGATACCTTTAGATTTTATCCTTTATTTTATTCCTTCTCTTCCACTCTTCTTTCAAAAAATCCATTTCCAGTGACTCAAGACAGCCTAGTTACTTAGATCTGCTCTCTTCTGTTAATCATTTTTTTTTCTCCAAATATAAACTTTACCTCTCAGCTACTGTGGTAAAGTGATTATTTGTAACTGAATTCTTTCTGTCTGTATCATTACCAGGCTTTCTCTACAGATACATAGTTGTGGGAAGGTTAAAATAAAATATACAACACGTTGAGGTTAAAAGGCACTGTTTTCTGACTTAAGTAGCAAGTATCCTATAATATACAGACAGTCCTCCCAAAGGATATGCTACTCTCTCTGAATTCTGAATTAAAGTATTAGAAGCCACCACCCTGTGCATTATCATCGCTCTCCCCTAGATATGGGGTCTCTATAATGGCTTTCTAGCTCATTGCCTATTATGATAGTCTTTAGATTTGATAAGCTTCAGTGTTACTTACAGGTACTCCAGGTTAGATTTGGTAAAAACATTGGGATCTGAAGCTGAAACAAACCAACTGCCTTGTACATGCTCACTGCTAATGGAATGGGGGCTGACTGTTCTGATAAGTACAGATCAAAACAAACCAGCAGTAAGATGTTAGAAGGAAAGCTAAATTCATTTCTCAAATCCTTACAGGTAAAGATCCTCCTTATATTCGTATTACAGATATTTTGGGTGGAGCTAAATTCAATGGTTTTTTTTTTGATACATAATGTTGTATGAAAATGTTCCTTTGAGTTAATCTATTACATGCCATATCTCAATTAGAATAAAATTGTCTTAAACAAAACATTTCATAGATTTTTCTAAGATGACAAACCAAAACTTGGCAAAACATCTGCTAGACCAAAATCGTAATCAGATTAGCAAAAATATATTCACAGGCTTTAATTCATTCAATTAATTTGATTCAACAAATTCACTCCTCTTGTTACAGCAAAATTTCTCTTAGGGAAAAAGTCAAGAAGTTTTGATATGAAAGAAAAGGTACAATAAGTGACCTAGAATTTTGGGGAAGTTGAAGAGAAGGTGATTTCAAAATTGAGATAATAATAGGCAAAAAAAAAAAAAAAGAAGTGTTGCATACACTGTCCATGCATGTGGAACAATGCTAGACGAATTATCGGTAGGAAGGTAGTAAAGCTGGCTTAGAATTCTGTCTGCAGACATCCTGATGAAACAAATGGCCCTGTACAGGGTCAAGCACTTTCTCTCCTAGAAAGACAAATATTCATACACATGTGCAATTACATGTGTAGTTCTGCCAGTGGAGCCACCATTTATCTTTCTCAAATATAGTCAGAAAGGAACACTACACATTAGACTTACCTAGGCTCCAAACAAGCCACTTTTTTCAAAATGATTCTGTCTTTTATGCAGTTTTCTTTCAAGTGATTTTCTTTTTCTGGGAAGATCTTACTCCGCATGTATAGCAGAAATGTGTATATATAGACACACACATATGTACTATATATTATATACATTACATATATATGTATATATACTTACATATATTTGACATCAGAAATTTGCATCAGAAAATTATTTTTCTTTAAGAGAAAAATCATATTCTAAATATATATAAATATACTATAAATAAATATATATAACTGAAACTATACATATCTTTTCTAGAATTAGCTTAAATTAGCATAAATACTAACTCCTCCGAGACAAAGTGTTTTCAGATGTCAACAACTGTTAACTTTCCCTTGAAAAAAACCAAAAGAAAAACTATACATTAGGTGTCTCCATTATTTTAATCCCTCTTTATTAAGATTATGATCCATGCACAAGACCTCATTTGAATCTGACTTCAAATCAAGAGAATATACTCCCTAATTCACAGTTATTAAACCATGAGAACTCTACTTGCTTATGGAAGTTAATGTCTCATTGTCTCAAAATTTCCCTATATTTAATGACTATTGGTCAATTAGGTTATTTTGCTGCAAACTTTTCATCTTGCTAAACTTCTGCTTCCCTCCTGGGTGCTGTCATCTCCTGGCTGCGCACAGTAATGTTTGCTGGGGACCCTGTTATTGCCCCTCTGCAACTTTGAGAGTAAATACTGCTCTTCTTAGTAGGTTTGGCTGGCTCTGTACCTATTAGTGGATCTGGGATTCAGACACACATTCTTGCTCTGAGTACAAACCACTCTTCTATGTCACCACTGCAATTATTCCCATTTTACTAGTAAAAAGAGTCTTCACAATACATGCATTCTTGCTCAGTCTCTGCATGGAAGCAGCATATACACACCAAAGGAAAACCTAGTATCTTCCTCTTGTAGAGTCCTCCTCTCAGATTAGAGAGAGGATATTCCTTCACTCAGTCTGAGTACAATTTTAAATTCTGTTCCCAGGATTAACTACTTCTCAGGAAATTGGCATAGGAAAATTATTTTTCTTCAAAAGACAACCATATTCCAATAGTTACAACTTGATGCCCAAAAGTCCACCACTGGCACATTTCTCAATTTTATTCACTGTCACTTTTTTATGTGGTGATTTAGGTTTATGCCTCTCTTGCTATTAGATTTTGAAGTATGTGATGATGTAATTGTGACTCAAGTAAAATTCTATATCCCACATTGCAATGCACAGGGCCTCACACAATGGAAAGATACCATGAATAAATGTTTCTTGGTTACTGTTTTGAGGAGGCTAGAAGAGGGAAGTGTGTGACTCTGTATGCCATCTTTTCATCTCTGTACACTTGTGTTTTGTATGTATTTATTAAATGAAAATATAAGTGCTGTTAAATTAAATCCAGATGTCTCAACAGTAACTGAAATATCCAAGAGGAGAAGCAGTTCAGGTTCTGACTAGAGTCATGTTGTAGTCAAATGGAAGCCATGTGCTCTATCAGAGAGGAAATATGCCCAACTTGGCTATATCTTCTGATTTTTCAGGATAACTAGCATTCAATGTTTTAACCAAATTATCCCAATGTACATATCATAGTTGAAATTAAATTAAAAATACACTGTGCTGCCAAAATAAAAGATCTATTTTTCACTGTTAAGTTTTATTAATGTTATATTTTTCTGTGTTACATGGTTTGAAATTATAGTAGTAGAATAATGTTTTAAAATTTGACAAGTCTTAATGCCTTCATTTGTTAAATAGTGGTAGAATGCCATTTCACAAGGTTTGGAAGAATATTGTTGAAATGTCTATACTACCTAGAGCAATCTACATATTTAAAGCAATCCCTATCAAAATACCACCAGTGTTTTTCACGGAGCTAGAACAAATAATCCTAAAATTTGTATGGAATTACAAAAGACCCCAAATGTTGAAAAATAAATATAATATAATAATAAATAAATAAATAAATAAATAAATATTAAAGACCTCAATTATTGAAAAATAAAAGCAAAGCTGGAGGCATCATGATTCTGGACTTGAAGATATGTTACAAAGCTGTAGTGATCAAGACAGTATGGTACTGGTACAAAAACAAACACACAGTGCTCATCACCACACATCACTGGGTGTTATATGCAACTAATGAATCATTGAACACTACATCAAAAACTAATGATGTATACTATATATAGCCATCAGTGATGAATAATTGGACATAAAAACAAAAATGGACACACAGATCAGTGGAACAGAACAGAAAACCCAGAAATGGACCCTCAACTCTATGGTCAACTAATCTTCAACAAAGTAGGAAATATCCAAGGGAAAAAAGACAATCTCTTCAACAAATGGTGTTGGGAAAACTGGACAGCAATGTGGAAAAGAATGGAAATAGACCATTTCCTTATACCACAACAAATTCAAAATATAATAAATAATAGTCAAATTATGGAAAGAACCCAAACGTCCATTGACTGATGAATGGAAAAAGAAGATGTGATATGTGTGTGCATATACATATGTATATGCAGATCTATCTATATATATATATAGATAGATAACATATGTCAATATATATATTGGGAACATCTATCTATATAGATATAGATATAGATATAGATAGTGGAATATTACTGAGTCATCAAAAAGAATGCAATCTTTCCATTTGCAATCTTGTGAATGGAGCTAGAGTGGGTTATGCTAAGCAAAGTAAGCCAGCCAGAGAAAAACAAATACCATATGACTTCACTCATATGTGGACTTTAAAACAGATGAACAGAAGGAAATGGAAAAAAAAAAGTGAGGGAGACAAACCATAATGTATTCTAAACTAATAGAGAAAAAGCCGAGGATGCTGGGGGTGGGAGGAAGTGTGTGGGGAGATGGGTATGGGTTAAGTGGGTGCTGGGCATTAAGGAGTGTACTACTTGTGATGAACATCAGGTATTGTGTGTAAGCAATAATCACTAAATTCTACTCCTGAAACCAATATTACACTGTATGTTAACCAACTAGAATTTAAATAAAAACTTAAAAAAAAAAAAAAGTGAGCTAGAGTGCAGAGACAATGTTTGACTCATAAAAAAAATACGAGGGCACTAATTTAAGGAATTGTTTTGGCATTTTATTTTATTTTATTTTATTTTTTTAAAGATTTTATTTATTTATTTGACAGAGAGAGATCACAAGCAGGCAGAGAGGCAGGCAGGGAGAGAGAGGAGGAAGCAGGCTTCCCACTGAGCAGAGAGCCCGGTGCGGGGCTCTATCCTAGGACCCTGAGGTCATGGCCTGAGCCGAAGGCAGAGGCTTAACCCACTGAGCCACCCAGGTGCCCTGTTTTGGCATTTTAAATTATATTCTAAAATTCTAATGCATTTTGATATTTATATATTTTTTAGTATAAATTATCTCTTTCTCTTTTCAGTTTCTCAAATATGTTTGTTCTATAAGCCAAGGGAATTTTCTGAGTGGATATCTAATTAAAAATGTTCAAAGATGAGAATGTGTGTGTGTTTGTGCGTGTATTTTAAAGTTGTTCCAAGAATTCATTGTATATATTTTTATATTAAAAAACCTTATCCCAGATTAATATGTCTCACTTCTGAATATCTATTTTTAATGTGTAAGTTTTTTCTTCTTGTATATATATTCTTTTGATATATACATAGTATCCTTTTGTGATCTACTGTGTGAGACTTATTTGCTTAACCTCATCAATATTATTGGCTGGAAATTTCTTTAGGTTATAACAACGTCACATCTCTCTCTCATTCCTTTTTGCCAATTGCAAAATAACACATCTGCTGCTGGCAAATCTGTCTACTCAAAGTATTTTTCTTCTTATTTGATTTGACTTTGATATAGTTTTTAGTAATTAAGTGTCCAAAGATGATAGAATTATGTGTATACTCAAATGTAATAAAATCTAGATGAAGTCTAAATATTAGTAATATAAAATACATAAATTTTGGTTTGTTGATTTCATGGCAGATCAAATATTCACCCTGAATGTTTCTTGATATATTTATTTTTCAGTTGTATAAAAAAACACCTACTTTGGAAATGTAGACAAACTAGATTTTAAGGCCTTAAGTAAACAGATATTGTTAAAAAGAAAAAAAAAAGGATATTGTTAAAGTATGTTCCATGTACCATTATATATAATAACTCAACAGGATGTTAGTATATATAATACTTTGACCTAGAATAACCTAAGAGAATAACATTTACTTAGAAATGACTAATTTTAAAAATAAAATCACTAATGTAATTTGTAAAGACCATTCACTAGTATAAAATGGATCATATACTACATATCTGAATACTGTTTTATGATCAAAAATTAATTTCACACAGATCTTTTCAAGGAATACTTATAACAAATCTAAGGGGATATTTTTTGTATATTTTCTCTTTCAGATACATTAAATGACTTATGTGAAGTCAGACTAAATGCTGCTGTCATCCCAGGACCAGAGCCCCTTCAAATAAAACCTTTGCTTTCAGGCAATAGTTAGATTCCTTTAGGGTTCTCTCCAGACTGGAGTTCCTAGTCACTTTATGCCAAGGATCCCTTTGGTAGTATACTGTTAATACACACTGATGTTCATACATAATTGAAGAAAATGGTAAATTGCATTTAGAGGTTAATAAAAATGAAATTATTCTTTTTTTATCCAATCTTATGGACACCATAAGCTCTCCTTCTTGTGGTGCAGACCTCAGGATGAAAACTTTGCTCTGAAGTACCTCAGAAGTTGCTTTCCCATTAAGACAGAGAAGAGCAGAGATGAAAAGTGAGGTGTGACTCCAGATCTCTCATTTCTCCTTTTGTTTTATGCATTGTATTTTTAATAGGAAAGGAGGAAAATGTGCTTGAAACGTGGGTGAAGGTAAGCTGTGTCTTCTTTTTCTGATGCTTTCTCTGCTTTTTATTCCACCCTTGTTAATCTTACCAGTGTGGCACTGGTATGTCTGTGTCTAAATAAAGAAGTGGTTGCCGCAGATAATTCAATCATACATAATTGTGAAGGAAGCAAAGTTAAAATGACATGTCATATTTGTTAGGAATACAAAGACACATTTTTGCAGATTTGGTTGGACCATATCCATCTTCTTTCTATAGATTCTTCTCTACAAAGCAACTAAGAAAAATAAGTAAACAAAGAAAAGTTAAAAGAGACAGAATCACCACTCTTAATTTCAGCAAATGGAACTTCTGATAAAACTTTATTCATTCTTTCAGCAAATATTTACTGAACGCATTTTCTGTGCTCAGCAATGGCAATGGATTTCTCAAATAGAAATAAGAATAATGTGGGATTCCTGCTATTTTTCTTTTTTTTTTTTTTTCAGTGGCGCTTCGATGGCTTGGTCAGTTAAGCATCTGCCTTGGGCTCTGGTCATGATCTCAGAGTCCTGAAATCAAACCCCATATTAAGTTCCCTGCTCGATTCTCCCTCTCCTTCAGTGACCTCTCTCACTCTCACTCTCCCTCTCTCTCAAATAAATAAATAAAAGTCTTTAAAAAAATAAAAAATATTTTTTTATTCCTAGTCTTAATTAGTATTTTCAATAATAACCGATGATAATTTTGTCCTCCTTAATGAAAAATCATTTATTAAAACTGCTAATATTGGGACGCCTAGGTGGCTCAGTTGGTTAGGCGGCTGCCTTCGGCTCAGGTCATGATCCCTGCGTCCTGGGATGGAGTCCCACATTGGGCTCCTTGCTCGGCAGGGAGCCGGCTTCTCCCTCTGCCTCTGCCTGCCTCTCTGTCTGCCTGTGCTTGCTCTCTCTCTCTCTCTCTCTAACAAATGGCTAAATAAAATCTAAAAACAAACAAACAAACAAAAAACCTAATATTTCTTTTTTCTTTTATTATTTTTCTTTTTAATTTTTTAAAAAGACTATTCATTTGACAGAGAGAGAGTTTAAGCAGGGGGAGTGGGAGAGGAAGAAGCATACTACTCGCTGAGCAGGGAACCTGATTCATGGGCTCGATCCCAGTACTCTGGAATTGTGACCTGAGCCAAAGGGACATGCTTAACTGACTGAGCCACACAGGTGCCCCCAAACTGCTAACATATCTAATTATTCAAATAACAATGATTTTAAAAAAAACATAGGAATAAACAATCTTGTACATGGAGAACAGAAGGAGAAGGCTATAGCCAGGGGAATGTAAATGCTGAGAAGTAGGAGAAGCCAGAATGCTTCTTTCTTCATCTAGTAAACATGACTTAGAAGGAAGAGAAACTTCTTAACACAATTTAGAACCTGTATCTCATAAGAGAAACACATGTAATAAGGGACACATATAATTAAGAATGAGAACTCTGTAAAGAAAGTTAAGAATAGATACTGTGGAATGTTTTCTAATGTGTATAGTACATTTTCTTTAACCCAATGAGGGGATATTTCATATTACCTAGGTAAACAGAAAAAACACATCAAAAGAATAAAAAGAATTAACTAAACAACAATTACTTCATAATAATGATACATAAAATAAAAATGTTTCAGGAATTATTTTTCTAGAATATAAATGCCAAGAGACTAGGCATTTCTCAATATCTGGCATAGTATTTTAAAATATTATGATCAAAATTCACAAAATACCATGAATTCCATTTAAATATCCACTGATAATGTATAGTCCTATAACTGGTTCCTTTCCAGTTAATATGGAGTGTAGGCTAATGAAACAATATGTTCCTTGGGGCACCTCGGTGGCTCAGATGGTTAAGCATCTGCCTTTGGCTCAGGTCATGATTTCCAGGTTCTGGGAAAAGCCCCAGGATTGAGCCCCGCTCAGCAAAGAGCCTGCTTGTCTCTCTCCCTTTGCCCCTCCCCACTGCTCATGGGTCTCTCTCTCTCTGTCTCAAATGAATAAATAAAATCTTTAAAAAAATATGTTCCTTTAAAAACAGCTCTTTAGGGGTGCCTGGGTGACTCAGTGGGTTAAAGCCTCTGCCTTTGGCTCCAGTCATGATCCCAGGGTCCTGGGAGATCGAGCTTCAAGTTGGGCTCTCTGCTCAATGGGGAGCTTGCTTTCCCTTCTCTCTCTCT
>RCUC01131365.1:0-56648 GCA_003697995.1 Taxidea taxus jeffersonii
CACATGATCTCCCTGATATGAGGAAGTGGAGATGCAACGGGGGTGGGAGTTAAGGTGGTAGGAAAAGTAAAAATGAAAGAAGATGGGATCGGGAGGGAGAAAAACCAAAAGAGACTCTTAATGTCATAAAACAAACTGAGGGGGGTGGGGGGAAGAGGGGTTGGGTGAGGGTGGTGGGGTTACATCATATGTTTAAATAAAGCTTAAATAAAGTAAAAAAAAAAAAAAAAAAAAACAACCAACTTTCATCTCCTTTTCTTGTGGGAAGCCTTCCTGCACATTAAAGAGAGGTTATATTTTTATAATTTTTATCCCTTCTCCATAGGGGAAAATTTTTCCTTCTCTTCCAAATGCCCATCATGCTAATTTTATGTCTTTTTATTATACTAAAATTTTAAAATCTTCATCATTATAATTGCTTTTGGTCTTATCTTCCCTGTGAATATTCTATGAGATATAACAGTATTATTCCTGATAGCCTGCATATTGAGAAACACAATGCTTTGCACATGGTTAGCCCTCAATCCACATATTTAAAGGATGGAAAATGTGTGATTGAATTGTCTTGTATTAGTTTTATTGCAGCATTATTCTTTGTACTGTTAATAAAATTGTCCCATAAGTACTAAAGTATGATCTGATTTTTTTTAAAGAAGGAGAACTAATAATACGGTGCCTTTGTGTTTAATATTACTTCTGTCTAATTGTTGTTATTCTTATTTCTCATATAGAAAATAATAGTCATGCTAATTGGTTTTTTTGCCACTGTATGTCCAGTGGGAATCACCCAGGCAATCAATTCATTAAAATGGCTAACTATGCCATTAAATGGTAAATTATGTTAGAATTTCTAAAAGTTCGCAGAAGGAAGATTAAGACTAAGAAAGAAATGATGATATATAGCAGCATGCATTATACTTAACAGAAGAGGTCTGAGTTTGAGATCTATCAGAGATAGTAAGTGCATGACCCTATAAAAATTGGAAAAGTATACATCTGTAAAGTGAGAGTAAATCCTAAACTATGTACTTTTTGTATAATTTATATGAAATTGTGGAAACGCATGACTATACAAATATACTTCTAGTGATCTGGTACTTCTGTTCAAGTAATGTGGCTTGCTTTGTGGAAGTTATTTAAAAATGAAAAACCCTTTTTAAATGCTCAAATCAATTACTATTGTGTAAGTTGTGCAAATCAGGGGAAAATATCATTAGACATGTCATTTATAGAAAATATTGAATACAGTAATGACTGAATTTTAATATTCACTGAGTACTATTGTTACTTTTGTTTTCTGTTCAATTATGTATTTTGTTAACTTCTGAACGTGTTTAAGAAAACTACATTTGTGAAAACTTAAACCGACTTTTATACAGTGTATTAAGCATTACCTTGATTTATTGTTTCATTATTTTTCTATTGGCAAATATAACTAAGTTATTGATGTTTGAAGAGATGAACTCCAACAAAAAAAGGAACATTTTATTTTCCTCTTAGAGAATACAATGTCATTTCTTCCACAGATACATTGATGGATTGAGTTTTTTATTCCTATTAAAATGGAAGGCTGAAAAAAAAATGGAAGGCTGAATTAACTCATAATGCTTTGAAGTAACTGTATTATCTTTTATCAAATAGTGGAGAAAATAACATTTCCTATGCTCAGCATAGAAAAATATATATAAACATACTAAAATTATAGTGACATTTTACATAAAACCTTCAAGGAATTCTAAGCTTGAATTTGAGATTTATTTTAAAAATAACCTTTTATGGGTGCCAGGGTGGCTCAGTGGTTTAAGCCTCTGCCTTCCACTCAGATCATGATCTCAGGGTCCTGGGATCAAGCCCCGCATGGGGCTCTCTATTCAGCGGGGAGCCTGCTTCCCTTTCTCTCCCTGCCTGCCTCTCTGCCTACTTGTAATCTCTCTTTCTGTCAAATAAATAAATAAAATCTTTTTTTAAAAAAATAACCTTTTATGAGATCTGTCCATGATGACATATTTATTTTTAATAATTTATTGGAAAATAAAGTAAAAAGTGAAAAATAATCATCCACATTTTCATCAGTTTGACACTTTTGTTAATTTGATTTGTTTTCTTCCAGATGGAACATATGAAATATATAAATAAGTTGTTTCGTCAACGAATACTAGTCTACACTTTCACAGTTATTTCTACATATGAATGCATGATATTTGATTTATCAGGTCTGAGATACCTGGAGATTGTTTTGGTTTTGTTTTGTTTTTTAAGATTTTATTTATTTGTCTGAGAGAGAGAGCAAAAGCAAAGGGAGCAGCAGACAGAGGGAGAAACTGGCTCCCTGCCAAGCAAGGAGTTTACAAGGAGCTGGATGTGAGGCTGGATCTCAGGACCCTGGATTCATGACCTTAGCCCAAGGCAGACAATTAACTGACTGAGCCACGCAGATATCCCAGAGATGGACATTGTTAAAGATGGCTTTAAGTTAATAAGACTAAAAGGAAATATTATCTACTTTAGAGTATATGAGACTCAATCAAGACCTATGGAATTTATGCCATTCCCA
This sequence comes from Taxidea taxus jeffersonii, assembly GCA_003697995.1. Classification (NCBI taxonomy): domain Eukaryota; kingdom Metazoa; phylum Chordata; class Mammalia; order Carnivora; family Mustelidae; genus Taxidea; species Taxidea taxus. Next base: position 2,555 of record RCUC01131365.1, read on the forward strand.
AGAGCCTACAGATAGATTATTTAGAAACATAGAAAGAATTCATGAAACCTTCTTGCCTGCAAGATTATTTACATACCAGATCCAATAACTCCTGATATTGGTATTTCTAAGGTCATAGATATAATGGGATTACACTACAGTCATTTTCTTGAAATTAGATTCAAGATATATAGCAATCTCTCCTTAGATCCCATCCAAAGTAACTTAAAATCTAGCAAGATTCCTGATGGAATCTCAAACTACCAATGTGAGCTGATAAAATGAGCATTCCTAGTATCAAGTCTAGTAGAATAAGTTTTTTGTTTAGTGTATGGGTGAAATAACTCAATATCTGTAACATGTTTTTCTTTTTAAAAATTTTTTACTTAAATTCTAGTGAGTTAATATACAGTGCAATATTGGTTTCAGATGTAGAATTCAGTGATTCATCACTTATATAGTAATTTTAATTAACTTTTCTATAGTGGCTCAGATTCTTGATGTTTAAAATAAATTATATTCATCTGATGTATTGACTTAGAGAATTAAGAAGGGCAGATGTTTCAGACATTACAAATTTAGATATTAATGGATTTGAATGAACATACTTCTTCTTTTTTTTCTTTATCAAGTTTTTGTTTAAATTCAAGTTAGTTGGGGAGACTGGGTGGCTGAGTCAGCTAAGCATCTGCCTTCACCTCAGGTCATGATCCCAGGGTCTTGGGATCCAGCCCCACGTCCAGCTCCATGCTTAGCAGAAAGCCTACTTCTCCCTCTGATGGCCACTATTCCTCTGCTTGTGCATGTGTGCTCTCTGTCAAATAAATAAACAAAATCTTTTAAATAAATAAATAAGCCAATAACATAATAAAGTAATAGATATTATTTATACATTATATATAATAATAAAATAAATAAGTTAGTTAACATATAGTATAACATTAGCTTCAGGTGTAGAGTCTAGTGATTCATTACTTACATACAACACCCAGTGCTTATCACAAGTGCCCTCCTCAAAACACTTCACCCGTTTAACCTGTTCCCCCCCATCTCCCCTCTAGTAACCCTTAGTTTGTTCTCTACAGTTAAGAGTCTGTGTTCTAGTCTGCCACTCTTTTTTTCCCCCTTGTTCACCTGTTTTATCTCTTAAATTCCACATATGCATGAAATCATTTGGTATTTATCCTTCTCTGACTATTTTGCTTAGCATAGTACTCTCTAGCTCCATCCATGTAATTGCAAATGACAATATTTCATTCTTTTTGGTGGCTGAGTATATATATATATATATATACATACACACACATATATATACCACCTCTTCTCTATCCATTTATCAGTCGATGGACATTTGGGCTCTGTTCATAATTTGACTATTGCTGATGATGCTACTATAAATATTGGGGTGCATATATCCCTTTAAATCAGTATTTTCTTAAGTATTTATTTGAGAGAGAGAGAATGAGAGAGAGAGAGAGAGCATGAGATGGGTGAAGGGCAGAGAGAGAAGTAGACTCCCCACCAAGCAAGCGGGGAGCCTGATGTGGGGCTAGATCCTGGGACTCCAGGATCATGACCTGAGCGAAGGCAGTTGCTAAACCAGCTGAGCCACGCATGTGCCCTCAAATCAGTATTTTTTAAATTAATTTATTTATTTGACAGAGAGAGATCACAAGTAGACAGGCAGCAGAGAGAGAGAGAGAGGGAAGCAGGCTCCCTGCTGAGCAGAGAGCCTGATGCGGGACTCAATCCCAGGACCCTGAGATCATGACCTGAGCCGAAGGCAGCAGCTTAACCCACTGAGCCACCCAGGCGCCTTCAAATCAGTATTTTATATCCTTTGGGTAAATACCTAATAATGGAATTGCTAGGTCGTAAGGTAGTTCTATTTTTCACATGTGGAGGAACCTCCATACTCTTCCAGAGTGGCTGCACCAGTTTGCATTCCCAGTAACAGTGTGAGAGGGTTCCCCTTTCTCTTTATCCTCATTAATATCCTTTGTTTCCTGTGTTGTTTATTTTAGCCATTCTGACAGTATCTCTTTCTCTCATAGTTTTTTGGCTTAAAAATTTTAAGAACCAGTTCATATATCTTGGGAAAATTCATGTTGAATGCACACATATCTATTAACTAATATATACCAGTTGCTTTTACCTACAAATTCATCCAACTTCCCCAAGTTTGAACCAGTCCCTATAATTATAATTATATAAGTGTCCTTATACTTTATAAACCAAAAAACTGTGTGTGAGAGAGAGATGCCTAGGTAGCATTAGTACTATAATACAAATAAAATCTGAACCTTAAGGACATGGATCTTTTCTATTTTCACAAATAGCTCCATAATAGCATTACATGCAACATATGCTACATGCATACTTCCTTACAAGTTTATAGTCATATAAAAAAGAACCACAAGGCACCTGGCTGTCTCAGTTGGTTAAGTGTCTGACTTTGCCTCAAGTCATGATCTCAGGGACCTGGGATCCAGCCCCATGTCAGGCCCCATGCTCAGCAAGGAGTTTACTTGTCTCTCTCCCCTTCCTGCTGCTTGTACTCTCTCTTTCTCTCTAAAAAATAAATAAAAATCTAAAAAAAATAATGTAGCATAAATCATATTCACCTAAAATAGTTGATTTATAAACTAACTAGACATATTTGATGTTAAAAAAGTAAAAGGGACTTATCTATTAAGTGGTCAATGAGAATGGATTAAAATGCTGCTTCTCAAACTTCTATATGTATTTCATGGACATCTTGTTAAAGTGCAGATTTAACTTTATTAGGTCTGGAGTGGAGCTTAAGGAACTACATTTCTAACAAGTGTAGATGATGCTGATGGTACACCTCTGTGGACTACATTTTGACTAACCATGAATTGTAGGACTAATTATTTACAATTTAAAAAACTAAGCTTTCTTTTTTATGAGTGGCTACCAAAATGAAGACACAAATCTATCTACACAGATGTTTTTAAGCCATATTAAAAATGGCAAGTACTATAATATTTTTTTCTGTATGATTTTTTAATCTTCATTGATTAGATTGGCTAACATTGGTACAAAGCTGACAGTGTCTCTTGTACCCATATATCTTCCTAAAATGTTCAGTTTCTCTCTTCTCAGCAGGTAAGGTCTCATTAGCACCTGTGATTTAAAAAGCCCAAGTTTCTCCCAGCAAGATGTGGTTTTATTAATATGTGTTATATATCTCTCATTTTATGATGTTATTATGTGCAACCAAATGTATAGTTATTGCTCTAGGACCTGTTTACTTCATAAATATTGATGGCTGATGGTGTGAATCTTGCTAGGGTCTTTGCATAACTATGTGAGAGTAAACATTAAACAAAAATGACTTAAGAATAAATGAAAATAATAACTTGTCTTAAATGGCAAGGGAAACGACAAGAATAAGAAAAGCCATGGAAAGAATATGTTTGCTAGCTGCTAATAAATTTGAATATTATTATTTTTGAAGAAATAAATATATGGACATCTAATTATCTCTTTCAGGAGAATTATGAATTGTTCACTAAATATATTGTTTGAAATATCTTTATTTGGTCTTTCTTAGCACTGTGGTATGATTGTAAATGTTTAACAACTCGCTTTCTGTAATAAAAAAACCAGATTTGTAGCATTTTCAGATAACCACAGTGTAAGCATTCACTATGGTCAATTTCAAGCAACCAACATGACATTTGTGAGCATAGAATTAGGGAAAGGTGCACAGATGGGTCTTGCAGGCCAGTAGAAGACATTTCCAACACACCGCTGATTTAGTAAGCTTGAGCACCATTTTGTTTTAACAATGCTGTATCGTAATTGTCAATGAACATTCTTTGTACAATGTACTATGTGTTTTCAATTATAAAATGTGGAAAATGCAAGTAAGATGAAGACAAAATTAGTTACAAATCTAACATCCAAGGAAAGGTCATTATATAACTGTATCTAACTTGGAGAATTTTTTTACCATTTTATTTCTTGAGAATTTTTATTAATGTATCTACATGTATATTTGTTATAAAATTGAAAATCATTTATTTCATTTTTGTGTTCTAACCATTCAATAGATTATATATTAGGATTTACAACAATAATTACTTATTCCTTAAAAATGCATGCTGCCTTGAAGCTATATTCTATCAATATAATAAATTAAATCTATTCTCTATAGTTGAATAATATCTACATTTAAAGTTGTTTCAAAATTATAACATAGTAGGTTAAGGAACATTATCATACATAAATCCTTGTGTTTATTAACCTCTTGCTTCTTCAGGGTGAATTCACAAAAGGACATTATTGAGTATAAATATGTGATTAGTTTTAAGATTTCTTATATGTGTTGCTAAAAGTTTAAACCCCTATAAGGGTTGTCTGGGAGGCCCTCTTTAATGAGATTCACATGACCTTAGAAAAGAGGAAAAAAACAAACATTTCTGAAGTTTAATAAGACCACACAATATCTCATTCAATTTTTAAGTCTTTAACTTTATTGACCATTTTCAGTTTTCATTTTTGAATTGCCTGTTAACATAGCTGACCAGTTTTTATTTTGCTATTAATCTAAATCGGATTATTTATTTAGTAAATAATGAGATATTTACTAAATATTTACTAAATAAATGACTTATTTAGTAAATAATAAAGCATGACTTTCTTTGCTTCTTAAACTATAATACTGATATTTCTGCTGTCTTTACTTCTTAAGCTATAATATTGATACTTTCCGCTAACTGATAATAAAGGAAAGACTTTCAAAACTCATAATCTATTTATCCTCCCTTCCAACTTCTATTTTTCTTATAAATTTAATGTATGCTCTGACTACCCAAACTATCATTATCATTATCATTATTATTATTATTATTGTTTTATACAATAGATACTCATTTTAACTTATCCATATATATACTAATTTGCTATTCCTCATTATTTCATTAACCTCTAAAATACCACCTAGTATCATCTTAGTTCTGCTTAAAAATTAACCTTGACTACTGTGGGTTCTGTATTGGTTAGTTACTTAAATTTCAGTAGTGTGAAATATCAATGTTTGTGAAAAAAATTCCTTTCATATGAGATTATAGGTTGGAAATTATTTCCTTTTAGCACATCGAAGATATTTCACTGTCTTCTGGCTGCCATTCTTACTTTCAAAAGATAGCTTTGAATCCAAAGACTTTTTCTTTGAAAAGTGCTATGTTTATTCTGCTGACTGTTCTTAAATTTTCTCTCGTTTACCTTGGGTATCTACAATTCTTCTGTTGTTGGGCTATGGATTGCTTTCTGTTCTTTATGCTTTGAGTTCACTGTTGTCTTGCAATTGGATAATTTAATGCCTAGTGGAAACATCATCCCTGTTCTTGCTCTCCTTTCTTGATCCCCTAATTTTATATGTCAGATTTTTCATTGTCTCCTATCCTCTCCAGTATAATTTCTATATTTTCATGTCACCATGCTTGATTATGTATATTTTATTCTGACTTATCTGTGGGATTAATTCTTTCTATAGCTATGTGTATTCTCAAATCTTTCCAATATGTTTTCTGTTTATTTTTCACACAGGAAATGCCAATTTAAAATTCAAATTATTCAATGATATGTTTATATTTTCTTCTCTATCTCCACAGTAATTTTAATGCCTAGAATAATTCTGCTAGCTGAATCAACTCTAGGTCTATTCTGTTGTTTGTTGTTTGTACTCATTTTCATTCATGTTGTTTTGTCTCCTGTGCTTGATTATCTTTGATTTCATGCTGGATGTTATATTTGGAAAACAATCCTGTTCATTGGCAACATCCATGATAGGGTGACAGAAACTGACATATTTTTACATTTTTTCAATTTCTTTAAAGTCTGTTTAATGTAAGAAAGATGGATTCTCATGTCTACTTTTGCTTTCAGTGTGTTGTGATATCACATATTGCCTAGCCTCTAAAAAATTCTACTTACTTTATACCTAGTAGGGTGGAGAGAGAAAACAGAGAGAGTGGGAGGGAGTGAAAAAGTGAGAGAAAGAATAGTAAAGTGAAATAATGTCTTATTTATGTCCTCTGTACATAAATAACCACTGATTTAAACAAATTATAATGATAGAAACTAAGTGGCCTAATAATATGCCATAGTGGTTATTATTACTTTTCCCATACAGATGCTATCTCCAAATTTCATGTCTATTCTTTCCCATGAGAAGATGACCTCTTTTGATTCCCTTATTTAGTCTGCCTTGCCATTGAAAGGCAAGTGCAGAAATGTGGAGAGAATGAGGTCTGATGTGGGCTATGGGAACCTCTTTCAACCTAACTTAACAAATTCTGCAGCATTTCTTCTGTCCCCCATCTACCACTTTTCCTTAGTTGTCACATCACTGTTTCATCCCTTTGCCTTTTTAGAGATGAGATATAAATGGCTTTATATTTTTCCCGATTCTTGCTGCTTTAGCATCTTTTGTTGGTTCCCTTAAGCTTGTCCGAATTACTGAAGGTAGTTGAGACCTCACTGATAAAAACCATTGACACTGATGCCTTTTTTTGTGATGTTGCGAATGCTAGCCCCAAATCTACAATGTTAAAGAAATATCATTTTTTTCTTTCCTCTAAATCACGTGAGTCTACAATCTTCCATCTTTATGGACAAGTAGAAATGTCCATCCTAGTTGCTATTTCACTAGTAAAGTGCCTGGGAAATGCTAAAAGTACTCCACAATAGGTACATTTGAAGACAGCCCCTGATGATCTCTACATCCTATTATTCATATCGTTAGGTAATCCCCCCTTCTCCATAAGTGTGGACTAGACCTTTGACTTGCTTCTAAAGAATTCTAAAGAAATATTTCACTTTCAAAATTGTTATAAAAAGATGGTAGTTACTATCTTGGGTAATTTCTCTCACACACTCTGTTTTTAATGGCTCATTCTGGGGGAAGCCAGCTTCCATGATGTGAAGTAGTCCTGTGGAGTAATCCACAAGGTAATGATACCAAGGCTTCCCAAAACCCACAGGAGGGAGCTTAGAAGTTCCCTCCATCATCTGTTTGAGACAAGCCTTCAGATATGACCACAGCTCCATCTGACAACTTGACAAAAAATTCAGGAGAGTTCTTGAGCCAAAATGCACTCAACTAAGCCATGCCTATATTCCTGACCCACAGAAACTCTGATGTAATATATGCTTATTGCTTTAAGATGCAAACATTTGGGATAATTTGTCAAGCAGTAATAGATAACTAATAACAGACTTTTCTTTCTTGGTTTATAAGGTTTATCTCTTGCACTCTTTGCTCAGGTGCAAATCCCCACTTGACCTCTTGTCCATCTCTTCTCTGTATCTTTCCTGAGGCAAATTTCTAAATGTGTACACCTGCCTAGACACAAAATCACTCATCCCTCCTGATGTCTTCCCACCTTTCAGGGGCATTGCTAGTAAATAGGGTGAATGTCCTCACACCACACTTTGTTCTCAAGTCCCACTGATCTCTCTGCCCTTTCCAAACAAAGGAAATATTCTTTCCTTAAATTATTAAAAAATTCTACCTGGCCTTTGTAATTTGGGGCACATCACATGATCCCAATGTGCCTAAAAGTTCATAAAGGCCTCATTACCTCCAGCTGTCAACTTTTCAACTCTACTATAGCATAGGAGGAAGAGTCACAGAACTTGCCTTTCAGTTTTATATTGGTTGAAAGGGAAATTACACACACAAATTAATAATTTCACTTTTTCCTCAGAGCTATTTTTCTTATGCCAGACTCACTAGAATTCTATAATCACAAACTTCTTTGTAGGAAATGGCTTTGCATGTCTACTCCAAGCTCTCTCAGTGTAAGATCAAACTTAATAATTTGTAATTAAATGCTTCAGTGTTATGACTTTCCCTTAATGAGTTATTCATTATGATCCACCTCCAAGTGAATGTATCTTTCTTTGTCATTGTACATATTTATTATAGTTTTATTTTATAATTCAGAAAGAGATCATATTTTTTCTGTGACTTGGCATGTCTAAGAAAATTTTTGAAATCTTTACATTTGAATCACAATATAACAACTATCAAATACTTTGTTCTTATGATCAAATGTATCTTTCCCTGTAAAACTCCATTGTCTTATAGCATTTAATATTTTAAAAGTGATGTTTGAGAAGAATCAGAATTTCTTTTATACATAAGCTTATCACCAGGGACTCAAGGGAAAAACTTACTTTAGTCAACCTGAAATTTTGGTATCTTCAAAATTATTTCCACTGGGCTTGTTACTGGCCTTGTAGCTTAGTCCTTCCATTATCTATACAAAACCTTCACCATGATTGTCTTCATATGCCAACAATCCATCTGTATAAAAGTGAGCTAATTTTTACATAGTTTATAGTCAATTCTTATCTCTCAGGCTAACACTGCTGTGTTTTCTACATACTGCTCATTAGTCTTTTCTGTAATCTCAGGAAGATGAATTACAATATAATCTGTGTTTTCCCTTTCATTCTGGTCCTGCAAACCTTGATTTATGCTAATTACTCTTCAGAAGGGTGAGGATAAATCATATTTTTGCAATTTGTTAAAATGACACATTGTCTTTGTCCATTCAGGCTGCTGTAACAGATCGCTATACACTGTGTGGGTTATAAACAACAGAAATTTATTTCTCACAGTTCTGGAGGCCAGAAAGACAAAGATCAAGTTGCTGACAGATTTGGTGTCTGGTATGAGCCCCTTTCCCAGTTCATAGACAGACATGTTCCTTCTCTGTCCTCACAAAGCAAAAGGAATAAAGGAACTCTCCAGAGTCTCTTTCATTAGGGCACTAATCCATTCATGGGGGTCCCTGCTCTCATGACCTAATCACCTACTGAATTCCATACCATCACTTTGAGGATTACATTTCAACATATGAATTTACAAGGGACATAAACATTCAGTCCACTGCATGCATACACTGCAGACTTCTATTCTTTCCGCCATACTAGAAATATAATTAAATTTTAGAAACAGGTATTTATTAAGATAGTAGTAGAGAAATTTTAAGTTCCTTCAATGCTGACAATTGAATTTGAGTCATTCAAATAACTACTGGGAAAAATTTCTGTTAAAAAATATCTAATCATTAGGTGGCTAAGGAACTCCTTGAAGCCTGGATATAAAGGTAAAGGTGCAGATTATTACCTGGGAATTAAGAGTGAAAATATTCCTCCCACTGAGATTAAATCTCTCTACAGTAGGTTTTCATTGCAGCATCTACCTTGTAATTAACATAAACATCATTGTAAAAAAAATACTGCCTCATCATTTTGAAATAAGAGGTTATTTAATCAAATTAATGACAAACAATTTAGAACCAATAAAACATTTAGGATAAAAAACTCTTAGGGGGCACCTCAGTGGCTCAGTCAGTTAAGTAGCCAACTCTTGATTTCAGCTCAGGTCATGATTTCAGGGTTGTGAGACTAAGGCCCCTGTTGGCCACACTGGGAGTGAAACCTACTTAAGATTCTCTCTCTCCCTTTATCTTGCCCCCCCTTCTCTAAAACAAAATAAAACAAAAAACTCTTAGAATCTGTTGCCATGAGAATCCCATACATGAACTGTTTCCAGTTGGTTGACTTTCAGTCACTTAAAATGTATTCACAAGAATATACCTAGATGTCCACAGGCCTTAAGAGCTAAGTGATCAATAACGTGATGAGCTTTGTTTTATCTACAGGCAACAAAAAACACACCCTTGCAACTCTTAGGAGGAATTTAGGACTCAAGCTCCATATGCACTCATAAGTAAACTTTAAACATTATTTTAAGAATGCACTCTTGATACATGTGACATTGTTCCATTAGTTTTACAACATGTTTTTTCATTTGTTCATTCATTCACTCACTCATTAATTCAATAATACATCTATCCATCCAGAATGGTAATTGAGGTAAATAGCCTCTAAGTGGTTCCCAAATAAGCGTCACATCTTAGAATTCATGCCCTTGTGAGATCCCCTCCCGGAGTATGGACTAGACCAAGTGACTCACTTCTAATAAAGAGAATGTAGCAAGAGTGATGTCACTTCAGAGATTAATTACAAAAGGATTGTGACCCCTTCCAATAAACTCTGTCTCATTCCTTCTCTCTCTCGGAGCCCCTAATTCTGAGAGAAACAGGATAGCATGGTATAAATAGCACTATGGTGAGGCTTATGTTCCAAGGAGCTGATGTTTCTGGCCAAATGCCAGTGACAGTCTGAAAGTAGCAAACAGCCAACTGAATGACCTTGAAAGTCAATTTTCCCCAATGAAGCCCTGAGATAATAACAATACTGGCCAAGACCTTGATTGTAGCCTCATAAGAGGTCCTGAATCATACGCATCTCTGTGTGGTATCTGAATTCCTGACTCAGACAAACTATGAAATAATAAACTGCTAAGTTTGGGTTTAATTTGTTAAACAACAATAGATAAATAACATAGGAAAGTACATAAACTCTGAAGTCAAATGACCTGTGATGGATTTCTGATTCCATAATTCTTGGTTTCTTTACTTTGGACAATTTTTAAACTCTATCAGTGTCCTTGCTTTTGAAACATAATAATAATAATAGTACCTCTCACATTAAGTTATTTTCAGTAAAAAACCTGAAATATGCATACAAAGAGCTTAGACCAGTGCCTGATCAAAGTAGACAATAAATGTTATTTATTAATGCTCATTCATCTGAACAATGAAATAAAGGAAATAAAATCCTCCCAATTAAATCTGTGAAATTGAGCATGTGACATAATAATCACAGATCTCAGTATTCTTTCATTAGTCAAGAAATATTTTCTAGACACCAATTTGGCATCAGTCAATGTCCTAGCCTCTGCAGTGAACAAAATAGAAAAAAAAAAAAAAAACCCTACATTCAAGAATATTACTCTCAAGGAAAAGAGACAGCCAATGAAAAAATAAACACAAATAAAATTGATGGTATGTTAAATGGTGATAAGTACATAGAAGAAACATATACCATGCATATTTTAATATAACATTTTAAAATCTCATTCAGTTTGAAATATTTTCTAAATGTCATTGTGATTTTCTTTGATTAGGGAGTGTTTAAAAGTGAGTTGCTTGGGGTGCCTGGGTGGCTCAGTGGGTTAAAGCCTCTGCCTTCCAGTCAGGTCATGATTTCGGGGTCCTGGGATTGAGTCCCACATCGGGCTCTCTGCTCAGCGGGGAGCCTGCTTCTTCCTCCTCCTCTCTCTCTCTCTCTCTGCCTACTTGTGATCTCTCTATGTCAAATAAATAAATCTTTACAAAAAAAAGTGAGTTGCTTAATTTCCAAACTGTTTAGAATTTTTACAGATATTTTTACTGATTCTGATTTTTAAAAATATTTTACTTATTTATTTGACAGAGAGAGACAGTGAGAGAACACAAGCAGGGGAAGGAGTGGAAGGAGAAGCAGGAAGCCTGGATGGGGCTTGATCCCAAGTCCCAGGGATCATGACCTGAGCTGAAGGCAGATGCTTAATGACTGAACAACCCCAGTGCCCCACTGATTTTGATTTTTTTTAATTCTTTTTTTTTTTTTTTTTTTTAGTTAACATACAGTGTAATATTAGCTTCAGGTGTACAATTTAGTGATTAAACACTTCCATACAATACCCATTGCTCATCTCAAGTGTCCTCCTTAATTCACTCACCCACTTCTCATCTGGTAATCATCAGTTTGTTTTCTATAGTTAAGAGCCTGTTTCTTGGTTTGCTTCTCCCTCTTTTTTCCCCTACGCTTGTTTATTTTGTTTCTTTAATTCCAAATATGAGTGAAATCTATGGTATTTGTCTTTCTCTGACTTACTGATTTCAATTTAAATTCTTTGTAATCAGAGACCATACTTTGTATAATGTTAAATCTTTGAAATTTATTAACACTTTTTAAAAATTACTCAGTATTGTCCATCTTATTGAACAATCTATGTATGCTTCAAAAATGTTTATTTTATCTTTGTTGAGCATAGTATTTTATAAATATCTGCTAGGTTATATTGGCATATAATGTTTAGATCTGTGATGTCTGAGAAATGGATGTTAAAATATCTAAATATGTTTGTGAATTTGTGAGTTTCTGCATCATATATTTTGAATATAATTATTAGTTTCATCCACATTGGCCCTTGTTATTCCTTTTTAATGAATTTACTGAATGGAGCATAACATTTATCTTTGGTAATAGTTGTTTTAAATTCTATTTTGCTTGGTATTAATTTAGACACATTAGCTTTCCATATGTGGTCCCATCATTTTACTTTTAACAATATCTAAAGTTCATCTCTTATGAACAGTGTATAATTGAATATTGTTTTTTATACAGTCTGATAATTTCTCACTTTATTTGGAATATTTGGTCCACTTATATTTGGTGTATTTCTTTTTTTATATGTTTGGGATTATACCTCCATCCTGCTATTTGTTTTCCACTGTTTTATGGTCTATACTGTTTCTAATATGAAGTCAGTAGTAATTAATAATACTGTTCCTTTTTTTCAGTGTGAACTGAATTTATGTCTTTCAGCATATTTGGAAATTTTTGCTTATTAATTCTTCAAATACCTTGTCATCCCCAAAATGTCTTTCCATCCCTCTACGACTTTAATTACATTGTAGTAGAACTTTTGATACTCTTCCACAGGTACCAAAGTTTCTGTTGTATTTTTCCCTAATCTGTTCCATGTTTTTCAGGTTGGATAATTTCTATAATCCTATTCTTAAGTTTATTGACCTTTTATTCTCCCTGTCATCTCTAATCTGATGCTAATTTCATCTAATATTTGTTTTTTTTAACTAACTATACATATTTATCTATATCTATATCTATCTATCCATATACATATATATATTTAAGATTTTATTTATTTATCTGATAGGCAGAGAGACAGCAAGAGCAAGAATATGAGCAGGGGTAGTGGGAGAGGGAAAGCAGGCTTCCTCATGAGCAGGGAGACTGATGTGGGGTTCAATTTCAGGACCCTGGGATCATGACCTGAGCTGAAGAGAGATGCTTAATGACTGAGCCACCTAGGTGCCCCCATATAATGTATTATTTGTATTATTTGTTTCAGGGGTACAGGTCTGTGATTCTTCAGTCTTACATAATTCACGGCACTCACCATAGCACATACACTCCCCAATATTCATCCCCCAGGCACCCAATCCCTCCCCCACCCACTCCAACAACCCTCAGTTTGTTTCCTGAGGTTAAGAGTCTTTTGTGGTTTGTCTCCCTCTGTAGGTTCATCTTGTTTCATTTTTCCCCACCGTCCCCACCTTCCCCTATGATCCTGTGTCTTGTTCCTCAGACTCCTCATATCAATGAGATCATAGGATAATTGTCTTTCTCTGACTGACTTATTTTGCTTAGCATAATACCTCTAGTTCCATCCATGTTATTGCCAATGGCAAGATTTTATTTTTTGATGGCTGCATAATATTCTGGTGCAAGTGGGGTGTGTGTGTGTCTCACATCTTCTTTATCATTCATTTGTATCTTTGAGGTAAATACCCAGTAGTGTGCAATTGCTGGGTCATAGGATAGCTCTATTTTCCGCTTTTTGAGGAACCTCCATACTATTTTCCAGAGTGGCTGCACCAGCTTGCATTCCCACCAACAGTGTAGGAGGGTTCCCCTTTCTCCACATCCTTGCTAACACCTGTTGTTTCCTGACTTGTTAATTTTAGTCATTCTGACTACTGTGAGGAGGCATCTCATTGTGGTTTTAATTAATATTCCCCAATGCTCAGTGATGTTAACTCCTTTAAATGTGTTTAATTTCAGTAGTTTTAATTTCTGTGTAGAATCTTATTTGATTCTTTTTAATTTTTTTTCTATTTTCCACCAAGATATTCAATTTGTTCATTTATTATAAATATGTTATATCTTCAATCATAATTATTTCTATTAATCTAAAATTTCATTTATTTCAAGGTCTGTCAGAATTGACTGCCCTGGATCACCTGGGGGGCTCAGGCAGTTAAGTGCCTGACTCTTGATTTTTGCTCTGGTCATGATCTCAAGGTTGTAGGATTGAGCCCTGTGTGGGGCTCTGCACTCAGCATGGAGTCTGCCTGAGATTCTGTCTCTTCATCTGCTCTTTCCCATAGATTTTATTTTCATAAGCATTTTATATCTCACAATGTATTTTTGTTGTTTTCAACACTTATCCATTGAAGATTTACTATATACCATTTTTATTTGCTATTATTATTTACTTACTATTTTTATTTACTATTTTTATTTATATACTATTATTTACTATTTACTTTAAAAATTTTTTACTATTTACTATTTATTTAGTATTTTTTATTTATTTACTATTTACTATTTGCTATTATTATTTACTATTTACTATTATTTTTATTTACTATTCACTATTTTTTACTATTTATTTACTATTTTTTATTTTACATTTACTATTTTTATTTACTATTTAATTTTTACTATTTACTATTATTATTATTTACTACTCTTTATTTTTTTATTTTTACTATTTATTTACTATTTTTACACTTATTAATGTTTATTTTTACTATTAATTACTATTTACTATTTTTTATTTGCTATTATTTATTTACTATTTTTACTATTTGCTATTTATTATTTACTATTACTATTATTTTACTAAAATTATTATTACACATATATTTGTCATTTCTAGTGTTCTCAGTTCTTTGAGAATTTGGTCTCCATCTAGTATCATTTTCTTTTTGCTTAATGAACTTCTTTGTACAGTTCTGGATTGTGTGTAGTAAATTTTTCTGACAAAATAAAGTTCATATCTCCTAGATTACCTTTCGTCTAAGTGTGCACATATAAGCAAGATTTAGCCAATATGCAATTTCTGGTTGTGCCTTTATTATGATATGTCATGACTAGCATTTATTTTTCCTCTTCATAACACATTGTAATGGTGGCGAAGACTGGAGTGGTTATCACATTCCCTGAAATGGAAGCCACGTGTTGAGTATAGAAAAGTAACAAGTTAGAGGGAAACTTGGATCATGTTGAATTCTAACATGGAAATCCAACATAAAATCTTCAATGCTTACATGAAAATAATATAAATGTCTAATTTATTTATATCATTGTTAATTTTGACTCTTTGCACTACCAAGTGAAATGATATCCTAACCAATATAGAATTTAGTACTTAGAAATGGAATGTTGACATAGTAAAACCTAGGATATGTATGTAACATAGCTTAGCAGCTGAATACTGGGCATCAAGGACAGTGTCTGGAAAGTGAATGCTGAGGATCCTATAATACCTAATAAAGTAAACCATGTGCCAACAGAAACTATAATTCCAAGGGAAAATGACTGGTAAAAATTAAGGATGTTTATGCGTGTGGCTGCTTTTTTTCTGCTTTTACAAAAATCCTATATAACAGGGATGGATTTTACCTAAATCTAGGCATTATGCAAGATATTATGCAATGAACTTTGACAAGGATACTTTTTTGTCTATAACTTAAACTCCAATATGACCAAAGTCTATAAGGATAGGAAAAAGCTTAGCCTGAACTGAAGATAATATAAGAGATGGTTCTCAAGAAATAAGATTGTGCCCTTAAGCCTTTCTGAAACATCTTCCAGTAATTGTTTCCTTCCAGGTAATAGGAGCCAGCCAAGCAGCATACCTGAAATAAAGATCTTTTTCTTTGCACTCAAACCTATTGTTTCAGATGGCCCCAAGTTATATGTGATTATGTTGAGAGTGACTCTGATAGGCAGAGCAAGAGTCTAGTAAATGAAAGACCAGAGATTTTAGGCTCTGAATGATTTCTAACTATCATTGCCCCAGAATTATCCAGGTTCCAACAGATAGGAAACTAGTAAAGTATTATTTTTTAATTTTTTTCAGTATTCCAAATTTCATTGTTTATGCACCACACCCAGTGCTCCATGCAATACGTGCCCTCTTTAATACCCACCACCAGGCTAACCCAACCCCCTTTCTTCCTCCCCTCCAAAACCCTCAGTTTGTTTCTCAGAGTCCACAGTCTTTCATGGTTTGTCTCCTGCTCCAATTTCCCCCGTCATTTCTCCTCTCCATCTCCTAAAGTCCTAGTAAAATTTTGAAGAAATTATATTACCAAAAATACCACTAGTTTTGCTGGAGAAAGCCTGCGATTTTTAGACCCCTAAAACAACCTCAAAGAGAACCTCAAAACAGTCTCATAGAAAATAAGTTAAGAAAACTGGCCCCAAGTGGGTCATACTCTTTAATGCCTACTTCAGAGGAGCCTGAGGAGATAATGGACAAAGAACAATCTCACAATAGGTTAAGTTAGAAACCACAGAAGAAAATGGTTGAGGACTTACTGCTCAGAAAGCATAATCAGTGGTAGCCAGATGGGCTTACCAAGAAACTTATTTTTCTTCTGGCGTAGGGGAAGTCTTAGTAATTTGTCCATTATAAGAATTGATCATTTAATTCAATGGTGAGACTTATATGTTTCTCATTCCCTTAATGGGAGTTTGAATTATAAATATCCTATTCCTACTTACCCATTGTATGTTGGGTATGCTTTTAATTTATACACACTCCCAACAAAAGGGAACCACATATGGACCTGAAAGCTGCATATAAGTCAAAGATCCAAGACTTCGTATTATATATAGTAAGTTTTGGTACTTTGCGATTATATACTTTAGGGTGGAGTTGAATATATTTTATGTGCAAAAATACTTCACTGCCTGATGTGTTAGCTGTGGGAATTCTCTTTTTATATAAAAATAGAAATTTAGCTGGGTAATAGCCACCAAGAAAAAAAAGCTGTATTCCCTAACTTTTTTTTATCAGTTTACCGACTTTTCTTTATCAGTGTTGCCATGTGACCAGTTTATTGAGAGACAATATAAAAACAGACAATACCAAATCAACATGGCAATGGAACTCTGACTCAAAATCTGCAGCAACCATCTTGGGAAACCAAACCATAAAGTCTATGGCAACTGGCCCAGAATACTCAGGACTCAGCGAACAATCTCTGGGTTATTTGCCTTGCTTCCCTAGCATGCAGCTCAGGACCAACCACACAAAACCAGATATGGACTCCAAACCAATCACATAACATGATCACTGCTAGCTGGCCTGCCTCAAGTTCTCCAGGCCAAAAGATTTAGTCATACATGTTTCAGGATAAAACTTTCTCACCCCCTTCCCATCTTTGAGTCTCCCAAATGCAAGTGTTGATGGCTGCCTCCCTTGTAAGAATAAATACCCTGTTTTTTTCTTGTATAGGTCATGTGCATTTTTTTCATCTCTGGTCAATGGGAAATGTCAAATACAATTCTGATTTGTTCCTTAAAAGAAATATATATATTTCTTCTTTCTTATTCTTTCTCCTTTTGCTGCTGGTTGAACTGAGGCATGATACAGCATGATTGCTGTGGCAGATGGGACTGCCTTTGCTGCCTTTTTGGAGTAGAGACATTATACCAACTCATACTTTATAGAAAACAAAATAAACTTCTATTTTGTTTAAGATATTAAATACTAAGAAATCTTCCTTATGGTATCTGAATGGACAAAATAAGTAATAGAGAACTAAAAACACCATTTATTTTGAACTAAAATATAATCAACATATAATACAGGTAACCTTGCTACCATTCAATGAATACTGACATGTGTGTACAGTTTTATAACCATTGCAGAAATCAAAACACACATTTTAATTCACCCCAAATATTTCTACCATGACTCTTTGCAGTTAATTACCTCCCAGCCCATGTCAAGTGTCAATCTATTTTCTGGCCCTTGTGTTGTGCCTTTCCTGAAATGTCATACAAATGAAGTTATGAAATACTTAGTCTTTTGTTCATTCACTTAGCAGGGTATTTTTGAGATTTGTTCATATTATTGTGTGTGAAAATGTAAAAATAAAAGGAAGGTTATGGATATCAGTAAATAGCGGATCTAACTCCAACGACAAGTGAATTTGAGCTCTATGGTTACAGTTGCCCTATAGACCCTAGAAGTCCCTGGGAGAGAGGCTCCAAGGCACAAAAGGGGACATTTGACATTTGATAGAGTAAATTATACAAATCGTCACCTTATGTAAATTATAGGTAATGTATAAAGGTGGCACTTTAACAAATATAATTATAAACTATTATTTAGAGGCACAAGGTAGTAAGAAAATTACAAATATTTGTGAATATATGTCTCTGCAGAGGAGGACTGATGTGGCAGAGCTTGGATCATGGAACTATTTTTAATGATAATCCTCTGTGCATGTATTTTTACACTAATTAAGGCAATAGATATTACTAATTAGAAAAACATTTTGGTAAAAGATCATAGAGGATGATATACTGATTGATAAGCTGAGAACATGAAGCTCAGGAAATTGGAAGAGAGTACATGATGATGTTTTCTCAATTCAGATCTAAGCTTGGCACAAGGGGGACTAATGTATGAATTCAAAGAAGTGGCCAGATTTGAATAAAGGTAAAGTAGAAAAATGCAGACCTTTTGTCCCTAAAGATTTAGTTCTTCAGTTCTTAACAGGTCTTAGTACTGTTTCTGTCAGAAGAGATCATATATATGAACTGTTAGTACTAAAAAGAAAAACAAAATCTCCTCAGCATGTCAATTATTCATTTCCTCAGATGGTATCACCCTTCTCTAGAATTAGGGACACTGAGCAGAAAAATGTAAGGGGAAGAAAAAGGTATTTCTAACAGTAGGTTAGTAGGCAGATGGCTAGTAGCAGACCAGATCCATGGCAGGATGGATATCCAGAGCCACAAGGAATGAATTAGGTTCATGGCTTAGGTTCAAAGCAGAGGACACTAATGAAGGTGGGTATTGCTTTCAGGTCAGGTCTTGGGAAACTGCCTGATGTAAAACAGAAAAGTATTGATTGTAAGGACTCAAGGGAGAAATTGTAGAAGAGGAAATAGATTTTTGTGATCGAGTCTAACTTATTGATCCAGTTTGACTTGTTGATCCCAAACTTGTTAATCAAGTCCTGATTCTCTTCTCGCTAGCTGGAGAATCTTGGGCAAATCACTTCTTTCTGTGCCTTAGTTTCCTTTTGGGTTGCCTGGATGACAGTCACAATATTAGCAAAATTAACAAAAATAGTATCTAAAGGTACCATTGACTATGTGCTAAACACTATTCGTATTTTATTCTATTTAAAAAGTTAGGCAGTTGTAAGAGCTTTACAATTCTGATTAATTTTGATTTTATGAAGTAGAACTGGAGATTTGAAAAGTAGTGGTATCAAGAGGTAACTGAGCATTTATCCATTTTGAGACAAGTATCCTAGCCTAACTGTTATTCGATTGTCACAATTAAGTCCTTCCTATATAGATATACTATGTTTGCCAGATTCAAGTGTTTTCAGGATCCAAAAAGATAATAAAAATTTGTGAGGTAAATGCATCTAGGACTATAAGGATTTAGGAAATAATATCTGGTCATGCCTATTCTGACAAGCATTCTTATTCAAATAAATTTAAATGAATATAGTAATTAGGCAAAAATAAATCTATACACCAAAGCATCAAGTTTTTTATTTTATATAAATCTGTTTATCTATTATTTATCTATCTAAGTCTATTAGTTAATTTCCTTGTAAATCTCTGTAACGGGTTCTTCTGGTGACCCATTCAGACTCCTTTTATATTGATACTATCAGTGTAACATAACAGACCTTGTTCTTAGTCTGAACTTGAAATTAAGATTCTTACAAAAATTCATTCTATGAAATGAAGTAGTCCATAAAACACATCAATAATCATAAAAGAAATTGTGGAGGAACAAAATGCACATAAATGTTAAATATGAAAAAAAAATAAAAAATTTAGAGAAAATTATGTTCATAAAGACAATCAATCTCATAACTGATAAAGACTTCTAGTCCACCTGTAATTCCCTCCAGAGTGTTTCAAACTACATTAATTCTTAATAAATATAAATAATTATTATACCGACAATTCTTACTTCAATGGCAAGTATTAGAATATCTGTCACATTTTGAATAATGTTTTATTGCTATAATGTACAGAGACAAGACTAGGTGGTAAACCGATTTCTCAGTCTACTTACTGAAATTTTAAATTCTTTCCTACTGATAAATCACACAGGAGTGTGACCAAAATAATCTTGCTTTATAGAGATAGTCTGTAAAGCACTTAATATATATTGTCTTTAGAAGGAATCTCTAATATCTCTAATTTGTTTCATATATATATGTATAATATATAATATATCACATATATAATATATAAATATATATTATGATAGTTGCCTTATTATATACATATAATATACATGCATATACATACATATACATACATATACATATAATATACATATTATTATACATACATATACATGCATATAATATATATACATATATACATAATATTATATACATAATATTATATACATATAATATTGTAATGTACATATAATAACATATTATATGTATATAATAAGGCAACTATCATAATAGGAAATGGCTGTAATTTTTAATATTAAATTGTACACAGTTTGTTTTCCACAAATACTGCCTTATTGAAACAGAAAAAAAAAACACATCACATGAAATTTGACGCCACTTCTTTTCAAGCATAGTGAAACGTCACTTCATACAGCATGCTTTAGAGTTAATAAGCATGAATTTGCTAAATTTATTGTGCTAACAGAGTACATCATTCATAAGAAAAATATGCTTGCTAAAGAATTAATTTCCTAAAAAAAGAAAGTATTAATTTCCTTGGTTAAAAAAAGTGGGATTGTGTGTTTAAAAACTGAATAACTTAAATGGAAAGGCAAATGTAGAATCTCCATATCCAGATATTTTGCAAGTTAATTTTATATTTATTTATTTTTTTTTTTTTTAAAGATTTTATTTATTTTTTTGACAGACAGAGATCACACAAGTAGGCAGAGAGGCAGACAGAGAAGGGAGGGGAGAAGCAGGCTCCCTGCTGAGCAGAGAGCTGATGTGGGACTCGATCCCAGGACCCTGGGATCATGACCTGAGCCCAAGGCAGCGGCTTAACCCACTGAGCCACCCAGGCGTCCCAAGTTAATTTTATATTTAGTCAGCTTACTGTTGATTTGACTTTGTCAAAAGTAGAGTCAGATACTTAATTGAAGGATTAAAACAAAATATTTAGCCTGAGGGTCAGAAATACCTATGTACCTGTCTTAACTTTCTAATAGGGAAAAAAAAAACTGTATTGAACTAAATAAGGAGAAAGTATAAATTTTACTTCCTAGATTAAAAAAAAATTGGGGTACAGATTTGGAAGTGCCAAGAAAAATGATAAAAGCTGAAATGGAACTAGTTCACATACATTTAACTTTACTTTTTTGTTTTTTGTTTTTTGTTTTTTTCCCTGTGTGGGGGGGGTGGTTAGAGAATTTAGGAAACTCCAATGTGAATTGGTTACTTTCCCTCATAAGTAGAGAGTTTATTAGGCAGTGATTATCTCTTATTCTCCATTTCCATGTAGAAGTTTTAAATAAACATGAGAGGCAGCTACATTGAATACATTTATGAAATTCTTAATGCCTGCCTTTATAGTCAAAATGTTATGATAGCATCTCCAAAAAGAGAATAGACTATACACCCTACTAGAAAAAAAATGTCTCCCAGCATACAGCAGTTGAACAAGATGGATTCTCAAAACTTTTTAACTTTTTAAAAAAAAAAAACTTTTTTTACTTTTTTACAAGATTTTATATATGTATATTTTTCCCAGAAATTACAGCAGAATGAACTGCATTAAGAACTGTACCCATAGAGGACACAAGCAGACAGTTTGCCACAGGCTCTTACTTCCACATCTCTAACAGTCATTCTCTTTCTTGACCCTTTAATTTGGAAAAAAAAAAGAAAAGAAAGAAAAAGAAAAACTTAACTTTTTACTGTGTCTCTGTAATACCCAGTTTTTGTGCCATGTTAGTAGACAGGAAACCCCCATATATGAACTCCCTTTTAATGCAGGAGTAGCTTGCCATAAAAATCACTGTGTTCTGTACTTGGTTATGAAGCTGTCAATAGAATCCCTTGTTGATTCATGATCTCTTTTTTTTTTCTTTCACTACATACATTGGTCTTTTCATTAAAATTCAGCATTAAGATAAAGTTATTGTTTGTAGTGAAAGTTTGTAGTGAAGAGTGGAGGAGTGAAAGGAGAAGCATTTTCATAAATCAACAATGATCCTGGGGCAATCTTATGGAAATCTCCCTCCCACAACATGTTGATTTGAGTCTCAGATGAAATTGTGAAGGAGTAAATTATTCAACTTGAGAAAAACAAGTTTATTCTGATAAAAGAAAAAAATAGTAAAATGGAAAGGAAATAAGTTTAAGAATACTATATGTGGCAAAAATATTTTATTCTAATTGCCTCAAAATAAAAAATGTTTTATATTAATTGCCTCAAGAATTATTCATGATGTCTCTCGTCTGTGGGTTATTCTTTTCTTATGCAAAAGTATAACATTTCTTTCAGTGGTTCTCAGAGAGTGTATGGAATGGGTACATATACTGGGGCACCTTCAGCAATCCCAAAATAGTACTCTTCTGATCTACCCTCTAAATGGCTGAAGTCCCCTGATCTAACAGAGGATGGATAGGATTGTTTAATACTGAAATTGAAACAGAAGTTCCTAATCTGGAGCCTCCTAGACAAGTGTGGGCCACCAATGCTTTTGAAATCTATGATGTCAGTTATATAGCATATATATGTTAGTATGATGTCAGTTAGTATGATGTCAGTTATATAGCAATAGACTCTTTTAAAAAAAGGCTCTAATTTGTAGTGTTTCCAATTTTCTGTGGTGTAAATATTCCCAGCAATGTTGATTCCAGACTAACAGTATATCACTGAACACTGGAGGGAATATGTGCAGTAGCACACTATTGTATTTTATTTATAACATATGGAAACTATAGAATATATAACCTCAAGGGTATAGATAATATTAAATTATAAGTCTGAGTTTTTTAATGATTCACCTCTCTAAAAATAATTAAAATGTACATCTATGCAATTTAACTTTTAACAATCAGTTTGAAAATTCCTGAAAATTAAGAAATTGTTTCCTCTGAGCCAGGCTGAGTTCATTCCAGCACACTCTCATATATATATATGTATATACATACATGCACACACACATATACATATGTCTAATTCAAGATGCTCTATTATAGACAAATTGTAGTAATTAGCCCTACATCTAAAGTCTATAATGTCAACAACTTTAGGGATAATCTGGCGACCAAGATTAAAAAAGAAAAATGGGTCAATACAAAATAGTATTTGCTTTGAGAGCCTTTCTTGAGAGCTTAGTGGACTGTCCTTATGGCACCTACCAAGACACAGAGAACCAAAGTTCCAAATCTCCAGTGCTTGTTGCCACCTGAAACTAAATTTAGGATACCTGAGTATACATGAGATAAATAATACTCCTAATTCTTAGATGATCCTTCTGTCCCAAATTCCCAGCCTAGGGTTCTATTTGGTGTGCTGTGTAAAACTCTTGGCAAGTGTCCTTTAAAGCCAATCAATTATTATTATTTTTTTTAATAAAACAAAGTCCTCCTTGTATGTTTCCTTCCCACTTGGACTTCTGCCTTGAAATGCCCATGTGAAGAAGAGGATTTCCTAAGTAAATCACATAACATTACATAGTAAGCAGAAGGAAGAAATTTTGCCTCCCTTTTCTTTTTCTTTTTTTTTTTTCTTAAATGAAGACTCCATCTGAAGGTACAATGACTCTAGTGTTCTCTCTGTGACCTGAATGTCACTTATGAAGTTAAATTTAAGGAAGGAAAATGGCATAAAAATAAAGCTCTTAATTTTTTCTTCATTATATATGTATAGTAAGGTAAGGATCAGAAAAGTGAAGTAATTAGTCCAAGATCAAATAAAATATAATAAACGTCAATGTTTGAACCCAGGGATGCCCAGCTCTAAAGCTCATCCTTCCATCATTTCCTCTTAACTTAGTTCTGTAATAAATCTCAAAATTAAATGAGCACTGAGAGTTTTAACTATACTGACTTGAAATACTAGGCTCCAAATACTCCACTATTTCAGAGTCTCAGTGAAATCTCAAACAAAGAAACTGCAGTTAGTTTTCAAGGGAGAAACACTATGGGAAAAGACCAATGATATGAAATGATACTAATGATAAATAAAATAATTAAAATGAATTCTTTGAGCAAAAAAATCAGGCAATTTAACAATTGTTAATAAGAATATTTCCATTATTCCATTATCTAATTCAATCAAAATTGTGCAAATTAGATGTAGAGACAAGGTCTAAGACGGTCTTTTCAAAAGTTTTAGAACATGGTCCAGAGTGGGTAAAAACAAAACAAAGCAACTTTATGTCATGACAGAGCCCATACACACACACTAAAAGCAAGCAAGCAAGCAAACAAGCAAACAGAAGTGTTACAAAGCAATGCTTACTCTTGTTAGGTGAAACTTCCTCTTTTTGATCTATTCTAATTAATTCATATGACAATACTGTTATGACCCACTAAATTGGCTTCATGCCTGCTAAAAGATTACAATTCACAGTTTGAAAATTATTTATGTAAGGTATACTTCCTTTGGTAGTATACTTCTTAGCTTTGGTAAAATTTTCTACCCTATCTCTTAATCTTATGTCATTTCACCAAATCACAGAAAAAGAGATGAAGAATTTCTACAAATTACCTAGTGTCAGGGGCATCTGGGTGGCTTCAGTGGGTTAAGCCTCTGCCTTCAACTCAGGTCGTGATCTCAGGGTCCTGGAATCGAGCTCCCTGTTGGGCTCTCTGCTCAGCAGGGAGCCTGCTTCCCCCTCTCTCTCTGCCTGCCTCTCTGCCTACTTGTGATCTCTGTCTGTCAAATAAATAAATAAAATCTTAAAAAAAAAATTACCTAGTGTCAGTTCTGTTTCTTTATTCACATCTACCATATCATATTATTTGCTTATATTCTTCCTAAGCAATCACTGAATTCATTCTAATTTTTGGTAGGTTTTATTGATATGCTTTCTTTGTTTTATTGGGCAGAAATGTTACTTTGAAACTCACTTTCTCATCCTTGATCTGGATTCTGGAGTCCCATACAACTCTTCTTTTCCTTTCCTGCAGGACACTTTAAATATTTGAAGAAGTCCTTCCTGTGTCACTTTATTTATTTCTTCAAGAGTATAAACACCCAGTTATTTAATATCCTGCATATGACATAGACTTGACTATCTGCATTCTCTGCACAAATCCTTCTGGAGTTCACTCTAACTCATTTATGTTCCATTTAAAGGACTTTGCACAGAACTGAACACCATTCTGAAGGGTTTTCTCTCACTAACTCCCTTTTACTTTAACTCTCCTAAGATCCAAAACATTTATTCATATATTCCTTTCATATCCTCTTCATCCATTTCCTTTTTTACGTGTGAAAAATTTATTATGAGACATAAAATGCAGACTTCAACTATGAATTTAGAATTGATCTTCGAAGTTATTTTCACATACTGCATGCAAAAAGAATCCCTAGCTCACAGTTGTTAGATCATGTCAGCCAATATCCATTCTTTCTCCAAAACACATGATTCAATAAGATCTCTTTATAACAGACCTGCTCAGATTGTCTTTGATATTTTTTTGTGTTGAAAGCTAAAACTAGTAAAGAATCATTGTGTTAATTTAACTTTTCTTTGTAGTTGAAAAACCTAGTTTAGTGACCTCCAATTTTCTTCTCTCCTTAATAAAAAAAAAAAAAAAAAAAGGAAAGAAACTCTCATTTACTTAGTGACTCTAGTTTTGGGTTAAAAAGTTTGGACAAGGGGCGCCTGGGTGGCTCAGTGGGTTAAAGCCACTGCCTTCGGCTCGGGTCATGATCCCAGGGTCGTGGGATCGAGCCCCGCATCAGGCTCTCTGCTCTGCAGACAGCCTGCTTCCTCCTCTCTCTCTCTCTGCCTCTCTGCCTACTTGTGATCTCTGTCTGCCAAATAAATAAATAAAATCTTAAAAAAAAAAAAAAAAGTTTGGACAAAATGGATCTATTGGGGTAGAATGGTGCTACGGGGAAAATTGAGCTGATAGGTCATTATAATAATTTTAAAAATTAAGATGATATTAGTTTAGAAAGACTACTCAAATTTTAGTGACTGAAAAGTAGACATGAATTGTATCACATTTTTTCCCATTCATTTAACACTATTTTTTGAGTACTTAATTGTGTGGGGTTTTTTTTGTTGTTGTTGTTTTTCATTTCAGCCAAACTGTTTTTTGTATTAGAACTTACTTAGTGTTGGAGGACTAAAGGATATCACCATTTTCAGATAACTTTCTCTTATTTTGAAGCCCTATTTTATTAATACATACTTTCCTGAGGTCGCCATTATGTTATTCTTTTTCTAGGAAGTGAATTTTAACTTGAGATGGTTTGAAACAATTTCTTCTTTCTACTAGCCAAAATTAGCTACAAGATTGTACCATCCCAATTCCTTTTCCAAACTCATTTTTTTCCAACTGTCAGTTTCATATGCCATAATTTAAATGTCAGGAGTTATTGGGTCCAAACAGAACAACTAATGGTCACTTTCTTTTATGTCTTTCCTGATGTGAAAATAGAAGTATCCCCCTGTTTAATCAAAGTTATTAAAGCAACTTCAGGTGTAGTCTTTCAGTTTCAATCCCATGCCTCTTCTCCTATCATCCCTTCCTTTCTCAAATCCCTAACATCCCTATATCATGGTCTTATTCTGATATTAGTCTACCAAATTTTGAGCTCTGAAAATTCTTTTCCTTTTTTTTAAAAAAGATTTTATTTATTTATTTGATAGAGAAACGAAAGAGCAAGTGAGAGCATGAGCAGAGGAGTGAGGGAGAGGGAAGAGGCAGAGTGGAGACACAGAAGCAGACTCCCTGGGGAGTGAATAGGGAGCCCGGTGTGGGGCTTGATCCCAGGACCCTGGGACTGTGACCTGAGCCATCCAGGTGTCCCATTTCTTTTCCTTTTTAATAGCTCATCACATCAAAATCCTAGTCTGTAGTATAATTTATGCCTTTCTTTGTCTCTCTCCCACTTTCATTGATATTGTTCTTTAGAGAGATGGTTGGAGAATGAACCAGAGGCTATAACTTATTGATCTCCTATCCTGGAACTACCGAAATCCACTAATTGACCAAAGACACTTTAGCTCTATGGTTATCTTCCAAGAATGCAGTGATTCTGGGATAGAGCATAAAATACTCTCTCTACCTATATGAAGTATGTAAAAGTAATTCGAACAGCAGAATTGAGAGACTACTCACAACACTATTTAAAAGAATTCCTGCACATAAAACTTAAATTCTAGCCAGTGAATACTTATTACACAAAGGACCATGATTCTTAGATATACATGGGGGACCTGGGTGACTTTGTTGGTTGAGCCTTCTCTTGATTTTGGCTAAGGTCATGATCTCTGGGTCACTGGATTGAGCCCTGTGTGGGATTCCACACTCAGTGCAGAGTTTACTTGAAATTCTCTCTCCCTCTTGCTTAATGCCCCTCCCCCTTCTCACAGTCTCTCTTGCCTTCTCTTTCTGTCTCTCAAATAAGTAAATAAAATCTCAAAAAAGATTATCTATAATAATCCACCCCTTTGATCTCATATCCATTTAATGTAATGAATACTATCACTGGTATTCTTCCCTACAAACTACATTTGCCTGGTACTTCTGTGTATTCTCTTTTGGATTAGATTAATTAAATTAAATTAAATTAGATCTAATTAGATAAATTAGATAAATTAAATTAGATAAATGAGAGGCACTAGCAAGAGACTGGACGACAGGAATTTCATGCCCTCACTCTCCCTGTTTTGGGCTGAATCTCTCACATTGTCTACATTTTCATTGTGGTTTAAATCCTCCAAGAGTAGCCCTTCCTTTCATGGACATGGCTCCAGTTGGAAGTCCCCACTGTTGTTTCAACTCCTTCCAAGCCAAGACTTCAGATTCTATAAATATCTTTTTTTCTTGCTCTTTTACCTCTGGAAAGGTAAGATCAAATATTGTTAATCTTGAATCAATTTCCCGCCTTTTTGAATCACTTTCCCGCCTTTATGGGATATTGATCTCATAAGAATTGTACTTACTAGTTTCATTTATTTTACATATTGAACTAATTGGAATGGGATTTATTTTCCTGACCTGACCTAGACTAATACAGTTTGAAGGGTCTCAGTATATCTGAGTGAATCTATGTGGGCTGCTGGGTTTCAACTTCAGCTAGATTCCTTGGAAAATCACTTTGGAGTGATAGGAAGAAGGATCTTTCTCCACTTTATTTCCATTCCCCTAGCAGGAACTACACAAATTTCCATTTATCTAAATAGGCCTATTACAGTTTATCACAGACCTTATACCAAAATCTATAATGTTAACAGCTAAATGCAGACTTTTAAAATAACAATCAGAGGATGAGATCATTGGGTTCTATCCTCGACTAAAATAGGCCTGACTTTATGACTGATAGATCTGTAGCTTAGCATTGTAATATTAAGGAAAGAGTCTGTCCTCACTGCCTAATTTCTTGCCTATGACATCAAGAAGATGTCTGTTAAAAGACTTTTGAATATAATTAATTGAGTTGTATAAGTACTTTGAAAATACAGTGTTAAAGAAATTTAACAGATATATAATTAGATGTCCATAAGAAAAGTTCTTAAAAAAAATGTTCTTGGGACACCTGGTTGGCCCAGTCAGTTAAACATCTGCCTTCAGCTCAGATCATAATCCCAGGGTCCTGGATGTAGTCCCACATCAGGGTCCTTGCTCAGCGAGGAGCCTGCTTCTCTTTTTGCCTGCTGCTCCCCAACTTGTGCATGGACACAATCTCTCTCTCTGTCTCTCTGACAAATAAATAAAAATAAAATCTTAAAAAAAAAGTTCTTGACCTGGAAACTATTCCTATTCTGATTAGTCCTTCTAAAGAAAAAATATAAGCAATTTTATAGCCTACACAATTTTTTCACACAATATTATTAAAAAGATAACATTGGCAAGTCTCATTTTGTAATCTGTCTTTCTGCATGATGATTTTTAACTTCCTTAAAATTTATATCTCTATTATTCATTGCCACTTTTCAAGTCAATTAAAATTCAAGAGTTATTTGTTATTTTTTTAAATGCATATAATTAAACACTCAAAGTTCTGCCTATCAGACCAAAGTAGGTTTAAAATACATAGACCCAATGATAGGAATCCAATTCTTCCCTAAGAATAATTTCATTGGCCAGTACACCAAAAATTTTCATCAGAATTTAAGTATGTGAAGTAAATCTAGTGTGTTTTACTTAGTATGGTACTTACTAATTGGTAGATATCTCAACTGAATTTTGTACAGAAACATTTTACACAAATTAATAATTCAAAATATATGTATATAAACCTCTGATGCAATGTCCTAATCCTTATACCAGCTGAGCAGACACATATATTAAAGAATGTAGACCCTTTAAATGCCCACAATTACACCAACTTCTTCAAAGGTGCTCCTAAGTATGTCTTGGCAATTCAAATATATTACAGTGAAATTCGACTGAACTCCCTCAGTGCTGACATGGGAAAACCTTGATTGTGTGCTGTATCTCTGGACCAAGTTAGCATTTCTGGACTGATTTTGGTCCACCTTAGTGCTCTATATGTTGGTAAACAAGGAAATAACAGTTTGGGGGTGGAACATAGAAAATTGAATCAAGGACATTAATGATTTTATTGTTGTTGTTGTTTCCTGGCTGG
Organism: Taxidea taxus jeffersonii; assembly: GCA_003697995.1. Taxonomy (NCBI): domain Eukaryota; kingdom Metazoa; phylum Chordata; class Mammalia; order Carnivora; family Mustelidae; genus Taxidea; species Taxidea taxus. The sequence continues at coordinate 32,330 of RCUC01131365.1, forward strand.
AACCAGCCTTGTCTGCTCTGGGCTCCAGCAGGCCTGACTGACCACAGGTCGAGTCTCCAGAGTCTCCCAAGGACAGTGATGAATTTTGAGGCTTACAAGAACCTTCATTTTATTTCCTGCTTTTGACATTAATATCCCACATTGCCAAATAGTTAAAGAAATACAAGTAAGGTTTCTCATCCTAGCTAACACCCCCTTTCCTAGAGATCATTAGCTTCCAGTGGCCCTTATTTCTTGACTCTTACATACCCCTCTGTTCTGACAGCTGTACACTATGATACCATATCATTACCAAACTGTTTAGATGTCGGTGCCATCCTCTGCCAACCTCTTTGTCCTGGAAGCAATAGTCTGTACTGTGCTCCATCAACTTTTCCAGCATAGTCTAGTTTTGCTATCATTAAGACAGTATAAATTATTACTGAAATATACTAAGCCTTTAAGTGAAATTTAAGCCTTTACTTAAAATTTATTAAATAAAACCATGCAAACCAAATTTTTCATTATTATTACCAAATAGATGAAATACAGAGCCTAATGTAATCAACATCTACAACTACTGATTCTGCTTTGAAAAGAAATTCTTACTTAAAAAATTAAATTGGCTACTGTTTCCAAGCAGCAGATGAGTAGGTTTAGATCTAATTTTCTGCTACTGCTGCGTTCCATCTCACGATGTCCTAATTTACCTCTTCACTCTCTCCTTCCATTGTGTCTTTCAGATTCACCATGACAACTGCTCTTCTATTCACTTCTTCCATAGTTTCTTTTATCTCATAATTTAGAATCCCCTTTGCTTTGCCTAATCATGTTCTCATCCTCAGAGGAAAAGTTATGTATTTAACCTTATGTATCCCTTTGATTCTTAGAAATACTGTGAGGACTTCAATTTCCAGAAAATGTCAATGATTTTTATTTTAGTTTCTGAATGTTAAAACAACATTCCCATCTCTAAGATGCCTTAGAGAGGAACCAAGATAAGGGATGAAACACAGCTGTGGTATATTAAAGACGGCCTCAAATTCATTGTTATTCCTCCAACTGAAAGGGTCTAATTTCCTTGATTTGAATCTGGGTTGATCTTAGAGACTTCCTTGACCATATACTATAGAAGGAATGTTACTCTGAGACTTCTAAGGCTGAATCATAAAAAGCCTAACAACAGATCCTGCCTAGGTTTCTGAAAACACTTGTTCTTGGAACACTCAGTTACCATATAAGAAGTTTAGCTATCCTATTGTAAAGACCAAACAGCAGGCCCTGAGATTACATGGAGGGGGAAAAAAAAAAAAAAAAGCTGTGCCAGTCTTCAAGTCATCTCTGCTAAAATACCAGATACATGAATGAAGCTGTCTTAGAGCACCCAGACCACAAGCTAGGTACCATTATGTGACTCCTGTCAATGCTATGCTGGAAAGAAAAAATCTCCCTGCAGAAAGTTCCCTTTTATTACAAAGTCACAACATAATAAGATATATCAAATGATTGTTGTTTTAGGCCACTAGTTTTAAAGGTAGTGTGTTATGCAGCCATAGATAACTAGAACATTCAACATTAAATGTATCTGCTAAGCTTATTGATCAGATGACCAATGACAATAACAAGATTGCTATGAGGCCACTTATTACCTACAATGATGTAGGTTATATTTGGTATTTTTTTAAAAGATTTTATTTATTTATTTGACAGAGATCACAAGTAGGCAGAGAAGCAGGCAGAGAGAGAGAGAGAGACAGAGGGAAGCAGCTCCCTGCTGAGAGAGAGAGGGAGAAGCAGGCTCCCCGCTGAGCAGAGAGCCCCATGCAGGGCTAGATCCTAGGACCCTGGGATCATGACCTGGGCTGAAGGCAGAGCCTTTAACCCACTGAGCCATCCACTATATTTGGTATTTAATAATTCAAAATATTGTGGAATCTGGAACAAATTATCTTGAACTATACAAATTACTAGTTAAACATTTACATTGTAAGGCACCTTATATTAATATCATTCTATTTTATAATCACTCCGAATTTAAAAGCCTTTCTTTAAATCAGCAAGTAGTAGATTAGGAATAAGGAACAGCTATGTTTAGAGTGAAATAACTCTCTTCGAAAACTCCAATTTCCATTTGAAATCTCCCAAGGAACAAATGTGGTGTGTGTGCATGTGTGTGTGTAATCTATGTCTACATTTATTTATTGATTGATTTTGTTGATTAGTGGGCTAATTTAAAGCCAAAACACAATCTCAATCTCACTCGGTCTTAGACTCTCTAGAAATCAAAGTTTTTCACATCCTTTCATTTTTTATTTTTATGACTGCATCTCCCAATTTAATAGCATCTGATGGCATAAACTGTGAGTCTCTGTGAAGCAATACAATAATAACAGGATAGCCATTAGTGCCGAGACAACCCTCTCACATCCTAAGGACATCACTGATGCTTCTTTTTGTTTTTGTTTTGTTTTAAATACATATATAAACCTACAGAAACATAGGGCTGTCACTGTAGAATACTGCTAAGAAAGGTTTAATTCAATAGTTAGAACTTTCATAGAATCAGGAAAAGAAAAATAAACAAAGCTTACTTATAATAAATGTGTTTGGTACAAATCAAAATTGAATTGTAAACGGGGCTCCCAGGAACCTAACAAAGAAGCATAATGCTTTTTTCCTTCCATAACCTTTGTCTTTACTCTACCTTTCTAACCACTTTTACCAACTATACTCTTGAAAATACAAACCACCAATCAAACAAATTGTGTTTTGCAGGTGAGCACTGTGACATTAATTTTAGATATTTTTCTTTTACTCTGTAAAAAAAATGAAATAAGCAAAATATGAAACATTATTTTATCATCAGACTTTAAGAATTTCTGACCATAATTTTTGTGAAATTAGCAAACATCTCTGACATCTACATGCTCTGCTAAGATGTGTTTAGTTCTTTTATGTTATTATTATTATTATTTTCAAAATCAATCTGGGGGAACCTGGGTGGCTGTCAGTTAAGCGTCTGCCATCGGTTCAGGTCATGATCCCAGTCCTGGGATCAAACCCTTTATCAGGCTCCCAGGTCAGCAGGGAACCTGCTTCTCGCTGTCCCTCTGCTGCTCCCCCTGCTTGTGTTCTCTCACTTTCTCTGTCAAATAAATAAAATCTTTAAAAATAAATAAAATTTAAAAAATCAACCTGATTTCTCAATGTGAGAAATGTATGAGCTTTTAAAACACAGACATTAAACATTTTTAAATACTATTATAATATAATGAACTTTAAAAGATAAAAGTTGAAATAAAAAAAAATTTATAGATTCTAATCCCTGGATGAAGAATTGGATTCTAATGCAAAAATCAGGTATATATGCACAAAAACATAAAATTCTGACTTCTCTAAAAAGGGAACTTGAGTAGTTGTCCCTGGTAGAGTCTCTCTAAAATTCTTGAAAATGCCTAGGAGGAGGAGTCAAGATGGCGGAGAAGTAGCAGGCTGAGATGACATCAGGCAGCAGGAGATCAGCTAGATAGCTTATCAAACCACTCTGAACACCTACGAATCCAACAGGAGATCAAAGAGAAGAAGAGCAACAATTCTAGAAGCAGAAAATCGGCCACTTTCTAAAAGGTAGGACCAGTGGAGAAGTGAATCCAACGCAACGGGAAGATAGACCCCAGGGGGAGGAGCCAGCTCCTGGCAAGCGGCGGAACAATGGAGCACAAAATCAGGACTTTTAAAAGTCTGCTCCATGGAGGGACATCGCTCCAGAGGCTAAACTGGGGAGAAGACCTTGCAGGGACAGGGTGGACTCAGGTCTCGCGGGGTCACAGAAGGATCGGGGGTGTCTGAGTGTTGCACAGCCTACAGGTATTAGAGCGGGTAAGCCAGCTGCAGAGACAGAGCCAAGGAGTGAACTCTCAACTCGGGGTTACCTAGAACCATAATCTGTGACACGGGCTGGTGCTCTGTGCGTGGGGTCCCCACAAGATCCAGGGAGACTCTGACCTGGGAGAGCTCAGGGATCTGCGGGGTTTGGAGACTCCAGGTGGGACTCTGTGCCAGAGACAGAGACACTTGGTCACAGGCTGGGTGACCTCGGAGTGCAGCCAGAGGGCAGTGAGACGGGAGTGATTGCGCGTGATTTTCTCCAAGCGTGGCTGGAGGCCAGGGAGACGTGAGTGATTAAGCGCTTTTCTCTGAAGGCACACTGAAGACTGGGGCCCCGAGCTCTTGGCTCCTCCGAGCCAGAGATTGGGATGCCGCCATTTTCATTCCCGTCCTCCAGAACTCTATGGAAAGCATTCAGGGAACAAAAGCCCCCGAAAGCAAACATGAGAGGATTACTTACCCAGCCCCTGGTAAGGGCGGTACAATTCCGCCTGGGGCAGAGACACTTGAAAATCACTACAACAAGCCACTCCCGAGAAGATCAACAAGAAATCCAGCCAAGACCAAGTTCACTTAACAAGGAGAACAGCGGAATTCCAGAGGAGGAGAAAGCAAAGCATGGAATTCATAGCTTTATCTCCATGAATCTTTAGTCTTGCAAAGTTAATTAATTTTTAAAAAATTTTTTTCTCTTCTGCTAATTTTTTTTAACTTTTACCCTTTCCTCTTTTAACATTTTTAAACTAGTTTATCTTAATAACTTCCTTAAAAAAATCTTTTTTGAACCTTTATTATTATAGTCGTATTTTATCCTTCACTGTATCTAACTTTATTCTTTGTATACACATAGGGTTTTTTTTCTTCTAAAAAATTTGGGGTACAACGTCTTCTAATAGATCAAAATACAGCCCAAATCTAGTACTGAGCTTGATTTAGTCTCCAGCCCAAGGAAGTTCTCTCCACTTTCTTTTTTTTTTTTTTTTATTCTCCCTACCAACTTACCTTATCAACTCCTTTGTTAGGAAAAAAAAAATTTTTTTCATCTTTATAGTCATATTTCATCCCTTCATTGTGTTTACACTTATATATATTTTTCATTCTTTAAAACATTGGGAGGTAGTTTCTTCTAAGAGACCAAAATACTCCCAAAATTAAGTGGGTGACCCTGTTCTAGTCACCAGTCTAATACATATATATATTTTTTCTTGTTTTATATTTTTTCTTTATTTGTGTTCTCTTTTTTTAAATTTTTTTTCTCTTTTTTGAACTTCTTTTTACCCCTTTCTCCCTGCCCCCCATGATTTGGGGTCTCTTCTGATTTGGTTAAAGTACATCTTCCTGGGATCTTTGCCACCCTTTTAGTATTACATTTACTCCTTTATATATTCTTATCTGGACAAAATGACAAGGTGGAAAAACTCACCACAAAAAAAAAGAGCAGGAGGCAGGACCGAAGGCTAGGGACCTAATCAATACAGACATTGGTAATATGTCAGATCTGGAATTCAGGACGATGATTCTCAAAGTTCTAGCCAGGCTCAAAAAAGGCATGGAAGATATTAGAGAAACCCTGTCCAGAGAAATAAAAGCCCTTTCTGGAGAAAGAAAATAACTAAAATCTAACCAAGTTGAAATCAAAAAAGCTATTAATGAGGTGCAATTAAAAATGGAGGCTCTTACTGCTAGGATAAATTAGGTAGAAGAAAGAATTAGTGATATAGAAGACCAAATGACAGAGAATAAAGAAGCTGAGCAAAAGAGAGACAAACTACTGGACCACGAGGGGACAATTCGAGAGATAAATGATACCATAAGATGAAACAACATTAGAATAATTGGGATTCCAGAAGAAGAAGAAAGAGAGAGAGGAACAGAAGGTATATTGGAGAGAATTATTGTAGAGAATTTCCCTAATATAGCAAAGGGAACAAGCATCAAAATCCAGGGGGTGCAGAGAATCACCCTCAAAATCAGTAGGAATAGGTCCACACCCCTTCCTCTAATAGTAAAACTTACATCTCTGAGCGACAAAGAGAAAATCCTGAAAGCAGCCTGGGACAAGAAGTCTGTAACATACAATGGTAAAAATATTAGATTGGCTGCTGACTTATCCACAGAGACCTGGCAGGCCAGAAAGAACTGGCATGATATATTCAGAGCACTAAACGAGAAAAACATGCAGCCAAGAATGCTTTATCCAGCTAGGTTATCATTGAAAATAGGAGAGATAAAAAGCTCCAGGACAAACAAAAACTGAAAGAATTTGCTAACACCAAACCAGCTCTACAGGAAATATTGAAAGGGGTCCTCTAAGCAAAGAGAGATCCTAAAAGTAGTAGATCAGAAAGGAACAGAGACAGTATACAGTAACAATCAACTTACAGGCAATACAATGGCACTAAATTCATATCTCTCAATAGTTACCCTGAATGTAAATGGGATAAATTCCCAAAACAAAAGAGACAGGGTTTCAGAATGGATAAAAAAACAAAACCCATCCATATGCTGCCTACAAGAAATTCATTTTAGATCCGAAGACATTTCCAGATTCAAAGTGAGGGGGTGGAAAACAATTTACCATGCTAATGGACATCAGAAGAAAGCTGGGGTGGCAATCCTTCTATCAGATCAATTAGATTTTAAGCCAAAGACTATAATAAGAGATGAAGAAGGACACTGTATCATACTCAAAGGGTCTGTCCAACAAGAAGATCTAACAATTTTAAATATCTCTGCCCCTAACATGGGAGCAGCCAACTATATAAACCAATTAATAACAAAATCAAAGAAACACATTGACAAGAATACAATAATAGTAGGGGATTTTAACACACCTCTCACTGAAATGGACAGATCATCCAAGCAAAAGATCAACAAGGAAATAAAGGTCTTAAATGACACACTGGACCAGATGGATATCACAGATATATTCAGAACATTCCATCCCAAAGCAACAGAATACACATTCTTCTCTAGTGCCCATGGAACATTCTCCAGAATAGATCACATCCTGGGTCATAAATCAGGTCTAAACTGGTATCAAAAGATTGGGATCATTCCCTGCATATTTTCAGACCACAATGCCCTGAAGCTAGAACTGAATCACAAGAGGAAAGTTGGAAAGAGCACAAATACATGGAGACTCAACAGCATTCTTCTAAAGAATGAATGGGTTAACCAGGAAATTAAAGAAGAATTGAAAAAAATCATGGAAACAAATGATAATGAAAACACAACGGTCCAAAATCTGTGGGACACAGCAAAGGCAGTCCTGAGAGGAAAATATATAGTGATACAAGCCTTTCTCAAGAAACAGGAAAGGTCTCAAATACACAACCTAACCCTACACCTAAAGGAGCTTGAGAAAGAACAACAAAGAAAGCCTAAACCCAGGAGGAGAAGAGAAATAATAAAGATCAAAGCAGAAATCAATGAAATAGAAACAAAAAAACACAAAAAAACAATAGAACAAATCAACGAAACTAGGAGCTGGTTCTTTGAAAGAATTAATAAGATTGATAAACCCCTGGCCAGACTTATCAAAAAGAAAAGAGAAAGGACTCAAATAAATAAAATCATGAATGAAAAAGGAGAGATCACAACCAACACCAAGGAAATACAAATAATCATAAGAACATATTATGAGCAACTCTATGCCAACAAATTTGACAATCTGGAAGAAATGGATGCCTTCCTAGAGACATATAAACTGCCAAAACTGAACCAGGAAGAAATAGAAAACCTGAATAGGCCCATAACCAGTAAGGAGATTGAAACAGTCATCAAAAATCTCCAAACAAACAAAAGCCCAGGGCCAGATGGCTTTCCAGGGGAATTCTACCAAACATTTGGATGAAGGAACTCAACGTGAGAAAGGAATCCATCAAAATCCTTGAGGAGAACACAGGCAGCAACCTCTTGAACCTCAGCCACAGGAACTTCTTCCAAGGAACAACGCCAAAGTCAAGGCAAGCAAGGGCAAAAATGAACTATTGGGACTTCATCAAGATCAAAAGCTTTTGCACAGCAAAGGAAACAGTCAACAAACCAAAAGACAACTGACAGAATGGGAGAAGATATTTGCAAACGACATATCAGATAAAGGACTAGTATCCAAAATCTATAAACAGCTTAGCAAACTAAACACCCAAAGAACAAATAATCCAATCAAGAAATGGGCAGAGGACATGAACAGACATTTCTGCAAAGAAGACATCCAGATGGCCAACAGAGACATGAAAAAGTGCTCCACATCACTGGGCATCAGGGAAATACAAATCAAAACCACGATGAGATACCACCTCACACCAGTCAGAATGGCTAAAATGAACAAGTCAGGAAATGACAGATGCTGGCGAGGATGCAGAGAAAGGGAAACCCTCCTACACTGTTGGCGGGAATGCAAGCTGGTGCAACCACTCTGGAAAACAGCATGGAGGTTCCTCAAAAAATTGAAAATAGAGCTACTGTATGTCCCAGCAATTGCACTACTGGGTATTTACCCTAAAGATACAAATGTAGTGATCTGAAGGGGCACGTGTACCCGAATGTTTATAGCAGCAATGTCCACAATAGCCAAGTTATGGAAAGAACCTAGATGTCCATCAACAGATGAATGGATAAAGAAGAGGTGGTATATATATACAATGGAATACTATGCAGCCATCAAAAGAAATGAAATCTTACCATTTGCGACGACATGGATGGAACTAGAGGGTATTATGCTTAGCAAAATATGTCAATTGGAGAAAGACAACTATCATATGATCTCCCTGATATGAGGAAGTGGAGATGCAACAGGGGTGGGAGTTAAGGGGGTAGGAAAAAAAAAAAAAAAAAAAAAAGGGGGGGGGGGGGGGGGGAAAGGAGGGTTGGGAGAGGTTCGTGGGGTTACATTATATGTTTAAATAAAAATAATTAAAAAAAAAGAAAATACCTATCTTCATATGTATTCATAAATATAAAATATTCATAAATAAAAATATTTATATTATATATATTATTATAATAAATATATATTTATATTTTATATAAATGTAAAATATAAAATAACCTTCATACACCTCATTAAATACAACAACTCATCAACCAAATGACATATTTAATAGCAAGACCTTGAAGAAATTTCATACTCACAATATGGCAATTAAGAGAGATGTATTCAGGAGGGTTGGGAGAGGGTGGTGGGGTTATGGACATTGGGGAGGGTATGTGCTATGGTGAGTGCTGTGAAGTGTGTAAACCTGGCGATTCACAGACCTGTACCCCTGAGGCTAATAATACAGTATATGTTTATTAAAAAAAAAGGAGAGAGAGAGAGAGATGTATTCAGTTCCTATCCCTTTAAATAGATCACTTACAAAAGTAGCAAGGGTTACTTGTTTCTGCCATATTGCCTATATACACATTAAAGATTCCAGAGATCCTTTCATGGCACTATTGAAGAAACTGAATTTCTGTATCTCTTGAATAATGAGTCAGAATTTTGTTCCTTCTTCTTGTACAACCCCCTTTATCTCTCTTAGAATACAATCTCTTGTTTTAAGAGATAGTGCTGCCCTCAAAACTACCAATATAAAGGACTCTAAAGTAATTTTGGAAACTCTTTGGGAAGAGCAAAGAGTGGATGGAGTTGTGGGGTTTTTTGGATGATTTTTTAATTTTTTAATATTAAAACAATAATAAAAACACAACAGCAAAATCGGGACATGGAGATGAGAGATGTTTCCATTTCTGGAGTATAGAGGATCACTAGAAAAAAGCCATATAAAACCAAGAAATTAACTGGAGGGTTGTAACCATCAATTTGCTGCTTTGTAATTGGAGACCAAGATAACAATGGAAGATGAATTTAAAGAATTAAAATAATAACCCAGAGCCCTGGGAATAAACACTGCAGAACCAGGAAAACTCTTCTATTAAGATTCAAAATAATATGTCTCAGAAAATTATCTACTGGTAGATACTATATACACTTCTCAAACAGAGATAATAAGATAATAAAAGGAAATTGTAAAAAGTCCAAATAATGGTTAACTAGAGAATACTTCTTATAGTGAAGGACACATATTTCACAAAAGGAGCATTCATCTAGAGGATATGAAATCAGAGTGAGCCATTACTAAAGAAAATAATTTGTTGAATAGAAAAGAAGAAAAAAATATTTCAAAAGTACTTCTTAAAGGAAATAACACATTAGAAGAGAAAAAGTGATAAATTGAACAAGAAATAAATAAGAGAAGAAAGTCCCCAACATGACAAACTGAGATTTTTTGGTTAAAAAAGTTTTAGTTCAGATGAACTAACTTAAAAAAAAAAAATCCACTTGTACCTTGGTGAGACTTATGAACTCATATGATAAAATGAAAAAAATATATAATCTGTACAGAGAGAAGAGTTGATATATAAAAGAAAAAAAAACATTAGCACAGGAGTCCATGTCTCATCCACAATACTAAAATTAGACGTCAGCTGAATTTACAGACCTCAGAAAAATAGCATACTATATATTCTGAAAACTTTTCCAGCCTAAAAATGCTGGATAAAATACTGCAATCATCCTCTTTCCACACAAATACAAGCACACAGGTTTGGGTGTTAAGAAAGTATGGGAATGCCAGCCAGTGCAACCTTAGCTTGAACTATGTGTTACCCAGAAGATACTTGCTGACAGAAATCCTTGAGCCAATAAAAACCTAGTAAATGGTACTGACATTTTTGAAGAAACTGCAACGCTTTCACTGCACCATGAAAAAGGTTAGAAAATACTTTCTCTCTTGCAAAATCGTGTTTCTTAGCTGTACATTTGGAAGGAAAATAGAGGGTCTCCCCCAAGAATTTGTACCCACAGCCTTGTCCTGTGTGTATTTAGGATATGAAGATATATTATCTCTATGATCTGAAAACCATGAGCTCAGACATCATTTTAAAGTGCTCCCTTCTTAGTGGTCCTCCAATGTATCAGGAAAAAGCAACTAAAAATTCTCTCTGGAGGAACATAGCTTAAACTCAGACTTATGAGGTCACCCAAATGTGAACACAGATCCCTGAATAAAGAAATATACACAAACATGTAAAAAAAGAAACATAAATAAATAATTGAATTAGACCCGTGAGTATTTCAAGTATAGATAAATATCTACATAGATAAAGATATTGTCAGAAAGAATATAAACTAAGTATATATGAAAATTAATGAAATGAAAGGGGGACTAAAAACATGAGCAAATAATTAGAAACTATAAAAATGGCAAGATAAATATAAATGATTAAGTATAGATTTTAAAATATTGTTTTTAAATTTAAAATTAAGAGGTTAATTAAAGGGAAGATTAGAAATAACTGAATACAGAATTAGCAAATTAGAAAATAGATCTGAAGAAATACCCCTTTAAATATAAAAGAAACTAAGAGATATTGTAGTGAGTGTGGCCCGAGGGTTAGAAAGTGTATGTTGTTTCTCGAGGCAGAGGTTTCTGCATCATATTCAAGCAACAAAGTGAGCACTAGCTTCTAACAGAGAGGTGTGGGCCTCGTCTGATGCACATATGACTGAGAAGAATCTGGAGATTGCAGGTATCTGAGAGAATCAAACTAACTATCCCTACACCACCTCTCTGAGTTCTAGTCCCTCCAAGGTATCTACTACCTTTGATGGGAATCTTCATTGTCAACCAATGGAGAAACATGATTTGTAGAACCACTTTTGAAAAATAAACTTCATTATTTGGAAGTTAGATTTATAGGAACAATGAGAAGACACAAAATTCCCATATACCCCAATATCCAATTTCCCTTATTAATAACATTTTATATTAGTATTGGACCCTTGTTATAAGTAATGAACCCATATTAATACATTATTATAACCTAATGTCCATAACTTATTCATATTTCCTTAGTTTTTACCTAAAATTATATTTCTGAACCAAGATTCCATTCAGAATACCACATTGTAGTTCACTGCTTTGTCTCCTTAGGTCCTCTTGAGGGTAATAATTTCTCAGAATTCATTTTAAATGACAATTTAGAGGAGTACTGGTCAGGTATATTGTAGATCTCCCTCCACTGGAATTTGTCTATGTCCTTCTTATGATTAGACATGGGTTATGGATTTTGAGGAGAACAATCACTGTGGTAAAGTGCCATTTTCATCACATCTTATAAAAGGTGTATGACATCAACATGATTTATCACTATTGGTGATGGTCTTGATCATCTCACTGAAGTAGTGCTTGTTCGGCTTCTTCACCGAAGAAGGAGGGTTGTTTTTTTTACCTCCTTTTCCTACTGTGCTCTTTAGAAGGAAATCACTATGAGAAGCCCACACATAGCAAATGAACAGTTATACTTTTTTTTTTTCTTTTTAGGGAGAGTATATGGATAAATTATTTGGAATTCTCTGTATAAGAGATTTGTCTCTTCTCCTCCATTTACTAATCTACTCAATCATTTGTATTAGTATGGACACATGAATATTTCTCTTACACTTTACTCAACCTTCTGTGTTATATTAAGCTAAACATGAGTCCGTGCTAATAACTAATTCTAATCCATTATCATGTAGATTATTTAGCTTCCTTAATTTATCTGTAAATTCTCATCTCCAGCAATGACCAACGTGGCTTCAACCACCTGCAATTGCTAGTTTCAGCATTCTCTCCTCCATCTCCTTCAGTGAGATTGGTTCATTGGTTTGTAGTTGAATTATAGTATCTTGAAACCATCTAAATTTCTCCCTGAGACCTCCCTAGCTCCTAAATGATATTATTAAAATATTACATATTGAGGTTCGTTTTCTATGTGCTGTAAATTGTTATGAGTTTTGACAAATGCCTTTTACATATCCATGATTAGGGTGGCATGCAGAACGAACTGTAAACTCCCTTGAATATCCCCAGCTTCACCTATTCATTCCTCTCCTCTTTTCCCCCCCTAAATCTGGCAACAATTGATCTTTTTACTCCTCTTGTAGCTGTAACTTGTCCAGAATGTCCTAGTGGGGATCACATAGAATATAGTCAGTTGTATCAATGTACCATAGTTTGTTTTGTTTTGTTTTGCTTGTTTTTAATTAATTCACCTTTTCAGGTATACATCTTGGTTGTTTCCAGTTTGGGGAGAGTATGAATAAAGCTTCTATAAACATTCACATGCAGGTATTTGCTTACACCTAAGTTTTCACATTAATTTGGTTAATGCCTAGGTATGGAATTGGACTCAGTGACACTCTATTTTACTTTGTAAGAGACTCCCCATCTTCCAGTGTAATTGTATGCCTTTCTGCGTTCCCACCAGCAAAGAGTAGGAGTTCCTATTGCTTTGTATCCTCTTCAGCATTTAATATTGCTACATTTTGTTTTTATTTTAGCCATTCTAATTGGTATATAGTGGTATCTCATTGTTTAAATTTGCAGTTATCTAATGACAAGTTACATAGAACAAATTTTCATATTTTCTGTCATCTGCATATCTTCTTTGGTAAGATACTTCTTTCAGATCATTGATCTATTTTTAATTAACTTCTTCTTATTGAGTTATACTTGTTCCTTGGTATATTTTGGATACAAGTCCTTTATCACATATATATTTTGTAAGTGTTTCCTCCCAGTCAGTGCTTATCTTTTCATTCTCTTCACAGTATCTTTCACAGGACATTTTAATTTTAATGAAGTAGAAATTGCCACTTTTTTCTCTCTTAGATCTTGTCTTTGATGTTGTATTTGATGACTCATTGTTAAACCCAAGTCACTTAATTTTCTGGTACTTTTTCCATATAAAGTTTTATAGTTCTGAGTTTCACATTTACGTCAATTGTCCATTTTTAGTTAGTTTATGTGGAAAAATAGTCTATCTGGATTCATTTTTTTGAATATAGGCATCAAATAGTTCCAGAGCAATTTGCTGAAAAGCCTATCCTTTTTTTTTATTAAATTGCCTTTACTCCTTTGTGAAAAATCATATAAGTATATTTATATTATATTCTATGCTATCACATCTATTTGTCAGTGTGTCTATTTTTCTCTAAAACTGCACTCTTTCTATTTCTGTACTTTAATTTAGTCAGTTATTTTCATCCTTGTTGTTCTTTTTCAGCATTGTGTTGACTATTTTGAGTCTTTCTCATTCTCATATAAACTTTAGTTAGCATCAATTTGTTGATACCCAGAAAATAGCTTACTAGAATTATAGTTAGCATTATTTGAATCTGTAAATCAAGTGGGAAGGATGGACATATTAAAGATATCTCAGAACATGGACCATCTCATCATTATTTAGATTTTTAATTTATTTCATCAGAGTTTTATAGTTTCTTACATATAGGTCTTATACACATTTATTGTATTACACCTAAGTATTTCAACTTGGGGAACTATTTACTATAAATGGTATTGTATTTTAGTTTCAAATTCCACTTGGAATAGTAGTTCCAGTTTCAATCTGATGGCATTTAACTTTTGTACATTAATCTTGAATCTTACAACTTGCTGTAGTTATTTATTAGATCTGGGAATTTTGGTCAATTCTTTGGCACTTGCTACATACACTATTGTCATGTTATCCATGGACTAAGACAATTTTACTTTTTATTCCCAATCTGTATAATTTATGTCCTTTATTCATCTAATTGCACTGGTTGTGTCTACAACTGTGAGGATGAGACTGTTGATAGGGAAACATAAGGCACATCCTGCCTTATTCCTGATTTTAGGGGAAAAAAATCCAGTTTCTTACCATTAAGAATGATGAATATGGTATATTTTTCCACAGGTATTCTTAATAAAGTTGAGCAAGTTTCCTTCTGTCACTATTTTGCTGAGTTTTTTGTTTGTTTGTTTGTTTGTTTGTTTTATGAATGACTTCTTGGATTTTGTTAAATACTAACTACAGCTTCTTTTTTTTTTCTAAGATTTTTATTTATTTATTTGACAGACAGAGATCACAAGTAGGCAGAGAGGCAGGCAGAAAGAGAGGAGGAAGCAGACTCCTTGCAGAGCAGAGAGCCCGATGCAGAGCTCCATCCCAAGACCCTGGGATCATGACCTGAGCCGAAAGCAGAGGCTTTAACCCACTGAGCCACCCAGGTGCCCCTAACTACAGCTTCTTAATAATATTATTCACTAAATTATTTTTTAATTTTTATTGAAATTCAATGTAATTAACATATACTGTATTATTAGTTTCAGAGGTATAAGTTAAAATTCATCATAATTCATAAGGTATAAATTCATCAGTTACATACAACACCCAGTGCTCATTACATCAAGAACCCTCTTTAATGCCCATTATGCAATTACCCTCTCCCCTCCAGCAACTTGTTAGTTTCTTGTAGTTAAGGGTTTCTTATGTTGTGCCCTCTTTTCTGTTCTCATCTTATTTTATTTTTCCTTAACTTCCCATTTCCTTACCTTCATCTGTTTTGTTTCTTAAATTCTACATATAAGTGAAATAATATGGTATTGTCTTTCTCTGTAACTTACTTATTTAGTTTAGCATAATACCCACAAGTTCCACCCATGTCATTGCAAATGACAAGATTTCATTCTTTTTGATGGCTGAGTAATATTCAATTGTAAATATATGCTACCTCTTATTTATCCATTCATCTGTTGATGGACATCTGGGCTCTTTCCATATTTTGGCTACTAGAAACATTGCTGCTACAAACATTGGGGAGCATGTGCCCCTTCAAATCATGATGTTTGTATCCTTTGGATAAATACCTAGTAGTGCAATTAATATATCTTAAGTTAGTTTTATTTTTAACATTTTGAGATACTTCCATATTGTTCTCCAGAGTGGATACACAAGTTTGCATTCCCACCAACACTGTAAGAGGGTTCTCCTTTCTCTGATCCTTGCCAGCATCTGTCTTTTCCTGTCCTGTTAATTTTAGCCATTCTAAATGGTGTAAGGTGGTATCTCATTGTGGTTTTGATTTTAATTTCCTTGATGCCAAGTGATGATGAATGTTTTTTTCATGTGTCTGTTGGCCATTTAAATGTCTTCTTTGGAGAAATGTCTGTTCATGTCTTATGCTCAATTTGTTTTTCTTTAAGCTTTTTTATTTAAACATATAATGTAACCCCACCCCCCTCTCCCAACCGCCCTCCCCTCCACCCCCCTCAGTTTGTTTCATGACATTAAGAGTCTCTTTTGGTTTGTCCCCCCCCCCCGATCCCATCTTGTTTCATTTTTTCTTTTCCTACCACCTTAACCCCCACTCCCGTTGCATCAATTTTTGACTGGATTTTTTGTTTTTTTGGGTGTTAAGTTTGATAAGTTCTTTATAGATTTTGGATAAGAGCCCTTTATTTGATAAAACATTTGCAAATATTTTCTCCCACTTCATAAGTTGCCTTTTAGTTTTGTTGACTGTTTCCTTTGCTGTGCAAAAGTTTTTTATCTTGAGGAAGTCCCAATGGTTCATTTTTGCTTTTGATTTCCTTGCCTTTGGAGACATGTGTAGCAAGAAGTTGCTGTGGCTAAGGTCAAAGAGGTTGCTTCCTGGGTTTTCTCTAGGATTTTGGTGGAATCCTGTCTCACATTTAGGTCTTTCATTCATTTTGAGTCTATTTTTGTGTATGGTGTAAGGAAATGGTCTGGTTTCATTCTTCTGCATGTGGCTGTCCAATTTCCCAACACCATTTGTTGAAGACACTGTCTTTTTTCCATTGGATATTCTTTCCTGCTTTGTCCAAGATTAGTTGACCATAGATTTGAGGGTCCATTTCTGGGTACTGCCCAGTGAACTAAGATATGAACAATAAGTATTATATACAAGTATTTAAGAGAAAGTGGTGTCTCATTTATGTTATATAATATTATTGCTTGCATATACAAATAGAGACAGAATAAGAGGCAACATAAAATAATGAGGAAATCAAAATGCAAAAAAATACTACAGAATACAGAGAAGAGAGGCTTAGAAACACCATCTGGGTAATAGATACCTCAGGAGAAAAGAAATAGAAATAAAAATTCATAGTATCAGATGACAAAATGATGATAAATTTCTCAGGTTTAAGGCAAAAAGGAAGCTTCAGATTAAATATGGTTATAGAATCATAAATAGGAAGGATACAGTAAAAACTAACCTAGACATATTATAATGTTCTTAGAAATTATGACTAATTCTGGTTTTAAAGAAAAAAAATACAGATTAACTTCAGAGGAATAAAAATACAGTTTATATCAGAATTTTGAATACAATATTAGATATGAGAAGGTAATGAAATATATTTTTAAGTATTCAAGGAAAAAAATAAATTCTTTGGTTCTGTATTTAGTCAAATCACTATTCAAATGTGATGGTCTACCTAAAATATCCAGAAGTTTTAACCCTCAGAATCTTTACCAAACAAAGACCCACATTAAAAATATATGATGACTTATCCAACCATTAAAAAGAAAGAGTAATTAGTATACTCTAAAAGATTTTTGATGTAAAGCTGAACAAATACCTTGTAACTGTTTTTGTCAAAAGGAAAAAATAAAAATACACAAAGAAGTGCTACTTAAAGAAGAAAAAAAAGAGAATGCAAATCCATAAAACCTAAAATTGAAATTTAGAAAGTAGTAAAATAATGGAATGCTATGATTTTATTAAATTAGCATTTGTTAAAGGAGATCCTGGGAGGCACAGTTTGTTGGACTCTTGGTTTACATTCAGGTGGTGATCTCAGAGTTGTGAGATTGAGCCCCACGTGGGACTCTGTGCTCAGTATGGAGTCTGTTTAGATTTCTCTCTCCCTCTACTTTTACCCTCTCTCTCTAAAATAATTAAGTCTTTTAAGAAAATCTGTGTAAATTAACATCTGTTAAGTAGAGTCCAAAGTGGAGTGTTGGATGTCAAGCCATGGTTCAACAAAGATCCAAGGGAAAATAAAATAGAAAAGTCTATTACTTAGAGGTCATGTAGGAGATACATGGCAAGCCTCAAAGGGTCACATAGGGAGATGATGGAAGAATGAAGGCAGAGTACAAGCAGCAGGGTAGAGTCCATGGATAGAATTCTTCTGGGGTTCCAGAGTTAAGGCCAGCTTGGTCAATTCAAACCAAAAAGAGCTAGGGTTTTGATAAGTCCCACAGAGTCTTACTTAAGGAGTGTCCTAGGAGAAGGATCTAAGAAGCAGGAGAGACTGTCACCAGAAGCACTGGGGCAGTTGTATCAGGAACTTAAAATTATGACTCCATTGACTGTTATCTAGGGCATGCACTGACAAGTAGGACTAATACCAATTCTAGGCCCTCAGTCACACAGAATGGATATGGAGGGCAGCATTATTATGCAATTGTTCAAACTCTCAACATGGAAATTTAGGGGAGGTATAGAATGGTGTTGAACAATTGTGATCTAATTATAAGTTATTGGAAAGACTGTATCACCTACAAGTCTAGGAAAGGTCTATCCCTCAGTGTTGCTGACAATTACCACTGAGTCTTACTCCTTTTCAATGACTTTAGTTTCTAGAGTACTTCATATCTTTCTAATATGACTCCTTATCCATATAATATGACTCTAATATGACTCCTTATATATCTTAATTCTCCATGACTTTGATATACACATGGATGATTCTCCCAATGTTCTGGCATCTCATTTCCTTTAATTCTCTTTCAGTGGTATTGTCCATCACCCAGTCTCAACCGCACATTCCATGGCCATACTGTACAGTTCTTATTTTCCAATAATTGCAATAATTCAGTAAATTTCATTTGCTACATTTTCTCATGACCACAAATCATATCACATTCTCATTCCCTCAACTATCTGACTCCACAGTTCTTTGCACACTAACACATTCAATCTATTCTTTTACCATTCTGACTCTTCTTACCCATCTAAAATTCCATGACTATCAAATCACTTCCTTGCAAATATCCTCAGTTTCCCCACCCTCAGATTGACTCTTGCATCATCATGCTCACTTGCTAAAATCACCCCTGATTAAATATAATTCAGCCTACTCCACACCTACACCCATGCAACTGAATGTGGCTGTAGACAGGAAAAGAGCTATATTGACAAGTCCTACTTTAATCATGACCATTATCATAAAGTGGTCTTTACATCCTGTACAATGATTATACTGTATTTTTCTAACCATATATTCCACCATTTCCCTAGATAGCTACATCTAACCTAAAACCTATGACATATCTTCTCTTATACTTACTCTCAGCTGATGAACTTTTCCTATTTCACTGAAAAAAAAAAATTAAGCAATCAGAAGCAAACTTCCACAAACTCCCACAACTTCTTTTCCCAACCCTCCACCATCTGCACCCATATTATCTACCTTCCCACCTGTTACTATAGTGAACCATCTGTGCTCTATATGAAGCCAATCTCCACTTGCATACTAGATCTCATCCCTTCTCAGTTACTTAAGGAAGGGCTCCAAGGATTTTCCCTCTCCTGCTTTGTTAATCTCCCCTCTTCTTCATTTCTTTCAACAAAGAAATATATTATCCCTCCATATTGTGTAAAAGTCATATACTATAATTTCCCCACTTCTCTCCCAGGTTATGCCCCTCCTTTTTGTTCCTTTCCAGAGCAAAATTCCTTTATATATTAAAATAAATGTATAAAACATATAATACATGTAGTATAAATATATAATAAATATAATAATTAAATAAATATATTTATTTACTCATTGTCTCTGTCTTTAATTTCCTTATTCTAATTATTTCCTAAATTCTTTTAAATCAGGCTGTGGTTTCCACTTTTCCATTGTTCATAACTGTTACATCAGTATAGCATGGATAATTTTAAGTACTATCTTACTTGAAGCAGTGGGTACTCATTCATCCCTCTCTCCTTTCTACACTTAATTTCTAATATACTATTAGCACTTGGTTGTGTTTTTTTCTTCACTGATTATTCCTTCTCAGTCAACTTTTCTCTCAAAACCCTTAACATTGAAGTAGCCCATGATTCAGTTCTTGGTTCTTTTCTCTGCTTTAATGACACTAACTCTCTTTTTGATATCTTTAAAAACTGACCAAATTCTAGTGACCCACAAATTTATATTTATAGCTCAGATTTATTTCCCTAAATCCAGAACCATATCTGACTTTCTTTTTAAAATCTCCAATTGGAGTTCTAATAAATATCAATATTTCATATCCAAACTGAACTTCTGTTTTTGCCTCTCAGATGCATCCTATACAGTATTTACTCCTTTGTGTTAATGATGATTTATAATATAATTATTCAAACTTAATATCTCATTTTTCTCTAAAACATCAAATATAATATTCCAGAAAATCCTGTTGATCTATTATTATAATATATCCAAACCCATATTACTTGTTAGAAACTCATAATTAGTATCTTGACACTTTCTAGCCATCATAATCTCTTAGATAGTTTTTGCATTAAAGTCCCATTTCCCTTCTTTTATCTGTATCTAAAAGAACAGAGTGATCCTTTTAACATATAACACTTTTAATTTTTCTTGCCTTTAAAGCCATTTCTTTGATCTGCATCTCACTCAAGGTAAAGGCCAAAATCCATATAATAACACACAAAGACCTGTGCAAAAAGTACCTTTGGGGTGCCTGGAAGGTTGAGTCAGTTAAGCATCCAAATCTTAGCTCAGGACATGATCTTAGGGTTGTGAGAGCAAGCCCTGGGTGGGGCTCCACATTCACCATAGAGTTTGCTTGAGATTCTCTCTCTCCCTCTCCCTGTCCTTCTCCCACCACTTTCACATGCACTCTTTCTCTCTCTCTCTCTCAAATAAATAAAATGTAAAAAAAAAAAAAAATTCCATTATCTCTTTAAGCTCACATTTACTACTCTGCTCCTCACACACTCTGCCACCATCACTCCTTCCTCTTTGTTTCTCCTCAGACACACTAGATATCCTCTTGCCTTTATACTTCCATACTGGATTATTCCTTCGTCTGGTACAATTTCACTCTGAAATTTTCATGGAAAATTCCTTTATCTGCCTCAAATCTTTGCTAAAAGTTCACCTACCTTTTCCAAGAACATACCCTGACCAACCTGTTTAAAATAGTGATTCATGAACTCTATATACTCCTTTCTTTTTTCCATAACAAATCACTTCCTAACATTTTATGATTTAATTATTGATGTTATTGCTTGTGTCTGTTTTATTCACTCACATATCCTAAACAAAAGAACTATGCTTGACATTTGGTAGACTCTTAACAAAATATATTGAATGAGAGAATTCACGATTGAAAATTAGGATGGAGGGGTACCTGGGTGGCTCAGTGGGTTAAGCCTCTGCCTTCGGTTCAGGTCATGATCTCAGGGTCCTGGGATCGAGCCCCACATCAGGGGCTTGGCAGAGAGCCTGGTTTCCCCATTCTCTCTGCCTGCCTCTCTGCCTACTTGTGATCTCTCTCTCTCTGTCAAATAAATAAAAATAAAAAATCTTTAGAAAAAAAAGAAAATTAGGATGGAAAAGTTATATAGCCACAAGAGAACAGGACTTCAATCCAAGATTATTAACACAAAGCACAAAGAAGATTATAAATTGGCAAGATAAAAAACAGAACACAAGAATATAAACCATACACATTAATCTAATATAATTCTAATGACTATTAATTTGAGATGCAGATATTTTCTTGGTAGGAAATAATTATTCTGTTCCTATTTTACCTATGTTCTGTATATTAGAGGTAGATATTTCACTTTCTAAATGCTTTTTCAGTATCTACCATGTTTTCTAAAATTTGAATTATCAATATTCATACTTCTTATTCCCACCAAATCTATTATTGTGAATAATTCCAATCCCTCCTATCCCCTGTATCTTTTATTTATTTATTATTTATAGATTTATTTATTTATTTCATAGAGAGCTCAAGCATGAGTAGAGGGAGGGTTTGAGGGAGAGAATCTTGAAGTAGACTTCCTGCTGAGTAGGGAGCCTGGACATAGGGCTTAATCCTAGGACCCATGAGATCACAACCTGAACCCAAACCAGAAGCTTAACTGACTGAGCTACCCATACAACCCTCTCTCTATTTTTTAAATGCATCATCATCCCCTAGCTAGCTATATACTGTTTCTTGTGCTTTATATCATTTTTTTTCTCCTACTTTGAAATGTAGTTTTCATGAGGGGAAATAACTTTGTATTTGTTGTATGCCATGGTCAATTTAATTGTGCTTGGCACACAGATGCTCAGTTAGAATATGCTAAGGGCACCTGGATGGCTCCATCAGATAAGCATTCAACTCTTGATTTTGGCTCAGGTCATGATCTCAGGAAAGTGAGACTGAGTATCCTGTCAGGTTCCACACTCAGTGGGGAGCCTGCTTGAAATTCTCTCTCCCTTTCCCTTTGCCCTTCCACCTCCCCCACGTGTGAGCATGCATGTGCTTGCTCTCTTTCTCTCAAAAAAAAATATGCTGAATAGATGAATTATTATATTTTCTATTATTAAACCAACCTTGAATTTTTAAGATATTTCATTCTTGGAACATATTATATTATTCTGTTACTACACTGATAAACAGTTTACTTAAATGTGTTTGTATTTTAAAATCTGTATTATAATAAACTATAGATCTATAGTGTTATTTAATGCCCTGTCATTATCAAGATTTTGTATCATAAATGTTAGCATTAGAAATAATTTATTTTCCATGCTTTGCTTCTGCTTCATTTTTAAGCCTGGAAACCTATTTCTATAAATACATTCCTTAGAGGTTTTATAACTTTTACTTTATAACTTCTTATGATGACATATCACTAACATTTTAGTACTAATAAATTTGTCAATGGCCTTGCAACATGAAACCTAGGAAACACTACCTTCACTGGTATAATATGATGTAAACTTAATTATCAAATTGGATTCAGCTGATTATCTGAATATAAAGTTCAAATACGTCTATGTTAACAAACACTATTTTTTATAAGATCAAATAATAAGAAAGCAGATTAGGGATATAATACTTTCCAAATTATTTTTCTGTGAATTTCTCAATGACATTTTTAATAAAGAAGAAACTAGACAGATAATTTTATTACAAAGAACTGCATGAAGAATTAAGGAGTTATTATATCATAAGTGTTTGTTTATATTTATTTATGTGTGTATAAATATATGTAGCTATATTTGAAAATCATGAGGACATTTTTATAGTTCCTTTCATTCTAGCATTGAGACTAGATTAAAGGACAAAGTATAAAGCCATCTGCTATATCACACATAATGAATTTAAGCCCTGTGATGAGAATGAGCCTAGCATGTTAAAATAATATGTTGAAAGTCAGTGAGTCTGCTGCAGGGTAAGTTAATGCAAGAGTTACTTAAGATAAGATTTTAGAGGTAGTTTGGAGCCAGATCATACTGTGCCTTGCAGAGCATGGGAAAGGCTTTTGAGGTTTTTCTAAATGTTATTTAACATTTCAATTATAAACTCTCTTTCTTTCATATAAATAACACACAGAACTGTATAGCAATAACTATTATTTGAAAGGTATGAACATTGTTCGTTTTACCTTGAAATTTCTTAAGTATAAGTACTCATTAAAATTACATAACATACTGACATATCTCTTACATCAAAGCAAAACAAAATAATTTTCTGCAACTTAATTTTATTCATGCAGTAGGCTTATTTGGCCCACACCAAAAGAGGCAGTTATTTTCAGAAAAGGAATTCTTTTTATTGGACTATGGCTCAAAGTCAAAGTTAGTTTATATTCTGAAAATCTATACATTTTACAATTTTATATAAGACATAAGCAACTAAATATTAGGTAATGTAGGAATCATAGCTATTCTTTGTCTCAATTTTCCTTACAGTAAACCACTGAGATATTAAAGTCAAATTTTGTAGTGTTACATATTTTGTGTTGCTTAGTCCATTTCAAAATTTGCATTGCTGAAGTAAAAAGCTTAGGAAAAATGGGGCAAGGGGAATAAAAAAGAAATGTAGACACATCTATGATCCAGGAAGAACAATTACATATCACTGATAAAGTATTCATTATTTACATGTGTCAAATAATTTATCACTACAGAAAATGTTAATTAAGAGGGGCACCTGGGTGGCTCAGTGGATTAAGCCTCTGCCTTCGGCTCGGGTCATGATCTCAGGGTCCTGGGATCTAGTCCCATATGCTTCCTCCTCTCTCTCTCTCTCTCTCTCTGCCTGCTTCTCTGCCTACTTGTGATCTCTCTCTGTCAAATAAATAAATAAAATCTTAAAAAAAAAAAAGAAAATGTTAATTAAGAACTTGAATTCAAATATATGCCACTGAACATCTATTTGCTCTGGGTGAAGGTACAAAGTAAACAAAAAATCTTTTGATGTTTTTATATATATATTTTTAAAGATTTTATTTATTTATTTGTTTGAGAGAGAGAGAGAGAGAGAGAGAGCACAGGCAGACAGAGAGGCAGGCAGAGGCAGAGGGAGAAGCAGGCTCCCTGCCGAGCAAGGAGCC